>CAUYRT010024564.1:0-75175 GCA_963574885.1 Lepilemur ruficaudatus
CCTTAGCATTCAGGTAATTTTCGTAATTAAAAGAAGAACCAAATTTGAAAAGTAGAGGAGATTGTAATGAAAGGGGGGGAATTAGTACTAGAAGTGATAGGTCCTGAACATATTGTGGTTGGTTTCCTTATTAGAGAAGAGCGAAGGTAAAAAAAAAAAAAAAAAAAAAAAGCCAAAATAGTGAATAAAAAAATGACCCAGGTTATTTTTTGTGTTTATCAAAATTAAATTTAGGGAAAAAAATTTTTAAAGTAGGATTTCTATAAGTAAAAAAAAGACTACTGACTTACACCAAGTATTCTTTGACTTCTTCGGTAGACTTGATCATGATCTCCTTCTCTCTAGAAAAGAGAATGGGCTACATAACCTTTCAGGTTCTTTCTGGGGTGTTTTGTGACACCCGATGAAAGGGTTTTTTTCTCATGTCAATCAATCCTCCCACACCAACTGGATGTACCATAGTACAATTCAGTTCAATTCTGAAACTAACTATCGGGATTTAGCTCCAACACCACAGATTAAGGATTCAGTCCCACAGGACTGTTTTCTACTTCAGACACCAGCCACAAATAGGGTGCCCAGGTTAACCCACATTTCTGCCCAGCTGACTACAAATTCGAGGGTTCCCACAACCCCCTTCAGGCTCAATCATTCACTAGAATGACTCATAGAACATAGGAAAGTGTTTACTATTACTGGTTTATTATAAAGGATACAACTGAGGAACAGTCAGGGGAAGAGATACACAGGCAAGATATTGGGGGGAGGGACTGTGCAGAGCCCCCATGCCCTCCATGAGGGGCCACCCTCTCTGAACCCCATTGTTTAGGGCTTTTATGGAGGTTTAATTACATAGTAATAGATGTGATTGATTAAATTACTGGCCATTGGTGATTGAACTCAACTTCCAGCTCCTCTCCCCGCTGGGGTGGGCTGAAAGTTCTAATTCTCTCATCACGTGGTTGGTTCCTTTGGCTACCAGCCGTCGTCTTGAAGCTATCTAGGGGCCCACCAAGAGTTAGCTCATAAACTCAGGTGTGATTAAAGGGGTTCCTTATGAATAAAAAAAGACACTGCTATCACTCAGGAAATTCCAAGAGTTTTAGGAGATCTGTGCCAGGAACTGGAAACAAACAACAAGCATATTTTTTATTATACCACAGAAACGAATCATGCAACCCCTCCTATAAGCTAACTCAGGTCCTCAGGGGATTGATTCTTCTTTTGAGACCAAATTAAGCTTTTGGAACTATTGAAAATCAATGCTTCTTCTCTTTTGCAGGAGTTGCAAAGAAATCAATACTCTACAACTTCTACACAATATATAAGCAAAGCAAGATAATGTAGTCTTAATGAGCTTAAAATGCAAAGATTGTCCTCCAGTTAGTAGAAATGGTTTGTGCACATTTAATTTTACCTTCTCTGTATCACAAATACCCATGTGATTAACATGGGAGTTTTGCTCTTAATTGAATTCATGTATAAAAGTGTCACATGCCCACATTTTATCAAATGATCTCCCCCTCCTCCGCCTCCTCCTGAAGTGTGCTTCCACTTCATTCCAAAGAATGGTGGTTATTCTTTCAATGCTGACAGCCTTGAGAAAGAGCTTGCTGTGAGAGCTTTTCTTAGGTATCTCCTTGTGAACTTACAGATGAACTTCACTGGTCTCCTCTTTCGGTGCTCACAGGAGGGCACGGCCAAGAAGGTATAAGTCATAAATGCTTAGGATGCTTTCTTAAAAAAACAGATTAAAATATCCATGTAGTAGGCAAATAATGCCCCCCCAAAAAAAAAAAAGATGTCCTCATCCTTGTCCCTAGAATTTGTGACTATGTTACCTTATACGATAAGGAGGAATTAAGGTTGCAATGGAATTAAGATGGCTGCACAGCACACAGGGAGGCTATCCCAGGTTATTTTGGTGGGCTCAATGTAATCACAAGTTCTAAAAGTGGAAGGGGGAGACCGGAGGTCAGAGTGATGTGATATGAGAAGGACTTAACCCACCATTGCTGGTTTGAAAATGAAAGAAAGATGACACAAACTGAGGGAATGCAGGTGGCTTCTCTAAACTGGAAAAGGGAAAAAAAAATGGCTATCTGGTAGGGCCTTCAGAAGGGAGCTCAGCTCTCCCAACACATGTATTTGAGCCTGTAAGACCCATGTTGGACTCTAACCTACCAAGATAACAAACTGGTGTTGTTTCATGCCACAAAGTTTGTGGTAAATTTTTACAGCAGCAACAGAAAACTAATACAATCTGGAGTTGTGTTAGAACCAACAATTCTCAAACAAACCTGTTCTCCCATTTTGGGACAGCACGTGGCTCCAGTCTAAGAGAAAGTCTAGACTTGCACAAAGAGGAGCCCGTGTTCGTCCTCTTTCTCCTTTCGCAGTGCGTACCAGCGAAATGTCAAATGAAATTAATAAAGGAAATGTGAAAACCTGCCTTGCAGTAAAAGCATACACTTTATAGAGAATTAAAAATACCACCACTGTGTTCTTAGGTTAATTCTTAGAAATTCCTTCGGTATTAAGAGACCAACGATTTTACTAGAATCCTTCATTCATACCCGTGTGCCTGTGTCATGTACATAAAATAAATTACAAGATGGCCTTACGATCTGTAGAAACCCTACCTAATTCTTCATGTAATTTAGGTTTCATGTAACCAAGCTTTTTCTCTTTTCCTTAACCAAGTTTTAAGAATAGAGAAACCTCAGGGGCTAATATATGAATTAACCTTTGTGTCCAAAGTTACCAAGAATATGTATTTACTCTTGTTCCTGGGCAATGCACACTTCTAATAGTGTAGCACTGTTTAACCTCTCAAAAATTCCACAGCGTGAAAATGGGAACAACTAAAAACTATACTCGTTATCTGTTTCCATATGTAAACTCCTTGAAGGCAGGGATTTATTCTTATCCCTAAGGCCAAGTATCGTACCTAACATATAATAGCTACTCAATAAATATTTGTTGAATAAAATGTTAAATAAAAAAATTTTTGCTAAGGCAGCAAGCAACAAATAATATCTTCAACAAAGTATCACATTATTTACTTTAATATGTTTCACTGCTTTCTTAATCCCATAGGGCTGTGTTACGGACTACTGACCTTGAAGTCAGTCACTTGCCAAAAGGTCACTGTGAAAAACTATGCAAAAAATGAATGATAATGCTTCCAGTTCAGTGCTGCTCAGTCCTGTTCCCTAAAATATACAAATCAGCATTCCCAGAAGGAGATTAAGGCAAATTTAAAACAAAAACAGAAATCAGAAAAAATTAACTTTAAGCACTTTGAAAGTATGAAGAAAATGTTGACTTTAAAATAACATCACTGTGAAAGACTGTGCACCACAATTTCTCTTAAAAAAGAAAATAATACTTTCTGTTATAATCACTTTATGATTAGCTTTTTCAAATGGAAACGTTATTATTCAAAGAATAGAAATATTCTTAGTCAGTTGGTCAGAACTCTGATCTGCTCACCAGGGAAGAGTTTATCCCAAAGTTACAGGACTAGGTCTGACCTTGTACTTACATTAAAGTCATCAGTGCTTTTCATTTTGGGGTTTTGTCTGTTTTCTGTGGACCCTGTGAAATTGCTCCTAAGAACTGAGTTATGATAGAATGGCAGACACTTAAATACTTATTAAAAGTGCCTGAGGAGGGTTATTTGATTCACTCTGAAAGAAGGGTCAATCTCAAGATTCTACAGTGTATAGTGACATTATTTTCCAATCATTCAGCAGCCGGAATTTGAGCAGCCATTTGTGCTTGGCGTGGGGCTGTCCAGAAGTTGGTGTAGGATGGGGAGAGCTAAGCAAAGGGCAGGTGTGGCTCTCATGGTAGCCTACGATGCTTGGTGAGGCTCCACCCAGTTAAAAAAAAAAAAGCATTACCCAAACAGAGGAAACCCTAACATCTTATAAGTCTTATTTGTAAATTACTCATGGCCCATTTGGCCTTCAGTTTTGTTCTAGCAATGCCATTCCCAGAAGCACATCATACATATAAAATGTCCTGTATTAATAATGAAGTAAAAAGTATAACATGAATATTTGGATAAATATTTAGGTTTGCACAAAGGTGCTTTTCGCAAAGGTGAGGATAAACGTTTTGATTAACAGTTAACAGTTTTCAGAAGTATAATGTTAGAAGTCAGTGTCTTTTTGAAAGCCATGTCTCCCTGGAAACATGAATCTTCCATTTGCCATTCTGTTACTGTGTTTTTCTCATTTTTTTTTTTAGCTAGCTTGGCTCAACTAATCACTAGAGACTCATTCTCCCCAGATCCTCCCTAGACTCAGTTCAATAACTGACATTTCTGGAAGGAGAGTCTGCTTTTCATTCCATCTCCTCTGAGCCATCGAGCCACCCATAGTGAGGGGAAAGGGTGGGAAGGAGTAAGAAGAAGAGTTAGTTGCATTGGCACAAGGGCTCTATTGATTCTTTCTGCTGAGCCTGTAGAGCTGGGTTATCAGGTTTTGAAGCAGTGAAGAGAAGGGAGCCTTTGGGATTAGGGCTCAGACCAAGAAACAGTAAGAGCCGGTATAAAAGGGACTAAGACACTAAGAAAGGAAGAACAAGAGCCTGGGCGATCTGGTCTGCTGGCCAGTTCTGGCTCCCTGCACCAACGTTCAGGCTCTCGGGCTGGGACAATGTCCTGGCGAAGACTATGGCTAAAGCCCTTGGAGGGCTTGGGGGCCTAAAGTCTGGTGCTGCTGTCTCTGACAGTGTGGCTCTAACTGACCTTGGTCCAAAGTTAACCTTTCAGTGCCCGATCAACACGTTTCTCCATATAGACCTTGAAAAAGGAATGACCCAGACCTCAAAGATAGGCTTGCATTTCAGAGTTAAATCATGATTTATCAGTACCATACTTTAATTAAATAGACAACGTAAGTCTGAAGGCTGATTCATGTGAAATGTGAGCCTATCGATAATTTAGTCTTCTGGCACACCAGGAGTATATCTGTCTTTCCTAATCTCTGAACATTTAGGAGTCCTGTTATATAATTTTAAAAGCTGGGTTTGAGAGATAATCTAGGATATTTACATAATAAATTTATTCATCAATGTAGTGATGAAAGTGAATATTTCTCTGAAATGACTCAAAAGTAGTTGTTTCTAAGCCAACCCGAACACTACGTTGCATCTGGAAATTGACTAAAAAAAAAAGAGAGAGAGATCATGTGTAATGATTAATCAAATGTAAATCCTATAACCTGAAAAATGAGAATTACTGACATTTTTTAAATAGCTTTTTTTGATTTATTTCTCAGTCATTCACATCTCATTCTGTTTCCATATTTGGCACTGTGCTAAATGTCAACGATGCCTCTGATGTCATTCATGCGCTGGTGTTTCTCTAAAGTGAACAATTATCTTCTATCCCTTGTGGATTTGTTTAAATCTCTTTTCCCATCTGTCTTTCTACAATGCATTAATTCTACATTCCTAATTCCTGAAAAGCAACCAACACAGTTTTAAACCATGTTGCTATCCAATTCAAATTGTATTTCTGACGATTTGATTAAAAACTACAAAGAACTACTTTCAACAAAAGCTTCTTAGAGTGAAACGCAAACATTTGTGAAGCAGCCGTGCAGTACTTAACCTGCACTCACAGCTTTAGAGAGAAATATATTGGCGAGAGGAATTAATTACAAACTAAATCCCACCCCTGGGCCTCCTTATACAATCCGTCAAGGAGGTTTAAATGTGCAGTGGCTTCTCTACAAGCGAATCTTAGTTACATATCCCAGCTTCCAATGTCTCATAAGAAAGCCAAGAGATTTTTATTTAACAAAGTTATAAGAAGAAAAACAGCAACATCAAGTCAACAGTAAAATCATCAAAACAAGGGAATCTGAAAAACAGAGACTCATTCACAAATCAATCATTCGAGTCTTCCTCTTACGATTAAAATCAAAATTACACATATTGTGGTGTGCAAAAAGGTTAACTTTTTTGCCATTTGAGTAATGATTTGGTAGTTCTGGGGTATTTGCGACCACTTTATTATTTATACACTCTCAGAGTTTGGAGGTTTCTACTTTGGATGGTGTATATCTAAAAAACAGTTTTCTCTAGGCCAGGAAACAAATCAAATAATTTTTATTAAAAGTGAACTTTTATGCCTAGAACTTTACATTCTGAAATCTACGTAGAATAAGAACTACAGACAGTTCTATGCTCTGCTAGTAACACATGCTGTTCTGTGCAACAAAAACATGTGAGTGTTTCCATCGGCTGAGCATGAGCGTGTGAAGAAGTTGCAGTATTAAAGACATTTTTCTCCTCTGACACTCAGAAGGAATAACGACTCATGCTTTTTTACGTAGGAGATGTTATGATGTTTAATGGAATAAATAAGGCAATGAACTGTGGGCGCTTGTAGCATTCAATTTCTATGTCATGTTTTTCACCACTGTGGGTAACACATCAGACTGCAGAGAAAGTGTTCCCTGGCTTACTAGCATACGAACTTTAAGACTCAGATCTAGATAATTTTAGATACTTTGATTTCATTATAGAAATTCCTAGACTACTTGTGGGATAAAACAAAAGCTAAGGCCCTATTGAATTTCAACGATCAGAATTAACAGAAAAGAAAGACAAAATGCCTTTCTATTTAAGAACACAATGATGTTTTAATTGTTATAGCATTCGGCATGCCTAACGTATACAATCCTTGACATTCATATAATAACAAAAGAAAGTTGTTTGGGATTTTTCTTTTATTTCCTAGTGTCCCCTTTCCTCTCCAGTATTTCTCCCACCCCTACCTCAGCCTTGGCCTTTATCCCTCCTCCCACTTCTTCATCCTTCTGTAAAGAAAAATCCTGTGCAGCTAAGGGCTCCGAATAAAAATGCCTCATTTCGATATAGATGGGCCAAGGCTGCCTATTACCTCGCTATGATGAACAGACCACCATCGTTGTGACAACTGATGTAGATGCCTCCAGGGTAAAGCAAAGGTTTACATATTACACAAGCAATTTAACTGTTTTCTAAACATATTGCCAAGACAGTGGGAGTTGGCAGCCCACACTGTGTTTTAGGTTTTGGAGACTTGGATTAGAAGTGACTGTTGATTATGAACCTTTTTATTTGTCTTCGATGAACTACAAGCAACCTAGTAACCCAGGAAAGAATTCTTCACAGCACTTAAACTTGTCTTCCTCGCGTCCCAAGATTACAAACACAAATCACTTGACAAAAGTGGCGTAAGACTCTTGTGCATAGATAACCACACAAGACAATTGTCTTGTTCTAACCCTTAAAGAGTTCCACAAAGTGAAATGTTTTATAATCCTTTTTTGTGCAATAGGCAAGAAAGAAAAAGAAAAGAGGTTGGGCAAAGATTATCCAAAAGAAAGAAAGAGTCTCTTTTGGGGTTCCAGTTGAAACACAATAAAGAACATAATTAACTTCACAATTCTTTGTGTTTTTCATTTGATTGCAGGGAGGAGATGAAAGAGGACTGCTAAGCCTTGCATTCCATCCCAATTACAAGAAAAATGGGAAGCTGTATGTGTCTTATACCACCAACCAAGAACGGTGGGCTATCGGGCCTCATGACCACATTCTTAGGGTTGTGGAATACACAGTATCCAGGTATCACTAAAATGCATCAAAGCATAGAAACTTTTAAATCTAATTCTCTCATCATCTCTTCATAAGTGTTTTATTTAGGAGTTGCAAATGATTAGCCATAAAGTGGAAATAATTAAATCAAAATCTCCACCTCGCTTAAAACCCTCTATGTGTCTTTAAGAGAAAGTGAGAAAAAAATGATGTCTTTGGCACTTTTCCTCAATTATCTTTCAACTTAAGTACTACCTCTGAAACTTAGAAAATAATGTAATTTTTCAGTACTTTTTATTAGCTTCATTTCAACTATATGTTTCCTTGTTTTCCTGCCAGGTGTTTGCCTCCTTATTTGCATACTATTTACTTTCCCGTGGATTCACCTCATCTTTAATAATCATGGCATCGTTTTCTCCCCGCATTGTAGGAAAAACCCCCATCAGGTTGACTTGAGAACAGCCAGAGTATTTCTGGAAGTTGCAGAACTCCACAGAAAGCATCTGGGAGGACAACTGCTCTTCGGCCCTGACGGCTTTTTGTACATCATTCTGGGCGATGGGATGATCACCCTGGATGATATGGAAGAAATGGATGGCTTAAGGTAAAAGACTAACAGTAAATAGGTTTCTCTTGACGTTAAAATGTTTTCAGTGGCAGGAGGAAAGACCTCAGCCAGTGAGTTAACAACCACCTTTGCATTGGTTAAATATTTAACTTTTGCGATCAGTGTCTGCATTTATGAAATGAAGAAGAATTCAGTAATAAATTGATGCAATCCTTCATTTTGTAATCAACGAGTTACTGTTGTGTAGTTCTGCGCTGCAGGGCTGCCTCCGTGACACACGGCACTAAGAGGCAGCGGCCCCTCGTGCTTCTTGGTGCCTCTCGACGCTGCAAAAGGGGCCAGCAGAGCTTCTTGGGGGACGTAAAATACATAGATTGCCAAAAAGTAAAGAGGACAAATGTGAAAAAGCAGTGTACTATGGATGCCACAGTCCTTGGCCACCGTCAGGCTGTGTCTTGGTTCGGTCACTCGACTGGAACTAAACTGCCCGTAGGTTTCATTTCCCACCATATGCCATTTGGAACTTTAATAATTTTGTTTCAAATAAGGGAATGATTCTTTTATCCACAGAGCACCCTCAGCACATTTAGTTTAGGTGAACTACCTAACCGAAATGGAAAGAGCTTATGCCTTCCTCCAATTTCTCAGTGATTTCACAGGCTCAGTCCTGCGGCTGGACGTGGACACAGACATGTGTAATGTGCCCTATTCCATACCAAGGAGCAACCCACACTTCAACAGTACCAACCAGCCCCCCGAAGTGTTTGCTCACGGACTCCACGATCCAGGCAGGTAAGAACACAAGTCTGTCTTCTCACCCTCTCTAAAGCCAGGTGGGGATTTGGGAGTTGGAAAACGAAAAGAGGATGTCCAGGCACAGAGCAGCCAAAGGTGGTATCCAAGGTTGCACCTCTAAAATCATAGCAGGTCGTTATCCAAGGGAGTATTTAGCACTCTCTCTTCTATTAAAGTGAGAACCAGATTGAGAAGGCAGATTAGATAAGGAAAAGAACAAAAGAAAAATTCACCTTAAAATTTGCAGGGGTTATTATCCAATAGACAACGTTGGACTAGTGCAATAACTAAGACTTAAATCTGAACAATCCAGAGTGATAAACTTTTTGATTTGTCTTCTTAAATCCCTCAAAATCTTAAGATCCTTATATATTAAATGGGGGTGATAATAACTACCTTGCAAAGATGCTGCAATGATTAAATAAAAGTCTATAAGTAAAGCACCAAATATTGTGTCTGGCGTGGGGTAGGTTTTAAATAAATTACATTTCTTATTATCATAGTTCCATTTAATGTAAGATGATGCAGTGTTAATTTGCAAGGAGTTGGGCGAAATGTTAACTTTTTTTTCACATTAAAAAAATCACAAATACTAAAGGAACTTATATTGCCTGCTTGCTATACTATAATGAACCAAAAGAAAGGAAAACTAAGAAGTATGTAGAGTGAGAAATTTGGAGTACACTTTAAAAAATGCTATGAAGTATAATATAGCAATTTCGATCTATGGTCCATTGTTCGTACTAAGGAATATCTGGCCACATTCATTCATTTACTAGCTAAGTTATTATTGCTATTTAATGTTTATTGAGTGTTCACTATGTGCAAGGTGAATATTTTTCAAACTTTTTATTTTTATAATTCCTCATGCCCTTCATCTCCCCTCCATCAAAGCCCCAGTCTACAGTTCATTTCCTTTTTGGCATCTCAGCAGATCTTAAAATCTGTGCGACAGGGAATACTTAAGGTGGGTTCAGGATGTGGAGGAAACTGTCACATTCCATTCCTGTAGCTCAAAACTCACAGATACTCCACAAAGCAGCACTTTGAAGTCAGGCAGCCTGAATCGCCACAGTCCCACTGGAGCTTTCTCGAAACCTTCCTGGGGGTCCCGAACGTCGGTGCACAAACAGGGGATGAGGCGCTTTGCAGACCGTCCGTGTGGCAAGATGCCTGTGCTGGGGGGCCTGATCCCCTCTGGGGGCAGAGGGCTGCAGGAAAAGTTGGCGTTTATAGTCCGCCTCCCTCCAAGGGCATTTTAAGCAGAAGAGTTAATAAAGCAGAAAGGAAACTATATTAATTGTTGGCTAAAATAAAAGCTAACTTTTATTAAGCTCTTTGCTGCTGGGTGCTGAACTAAGTATCTTGTGTATATTATCTCCTTGATGCCTCTCAGCAGTACTCAGTGTCAGTACCCCTCCTCCTGCCCCCCTTGTTAAACTATTTTTTAGAGCAGTTGTAGATTCACAACAAAACTGAGATGTTTTTGATTTAACTCCTACCTCCACACATGCGTAGTCTCTCCCATTATCGTCAGCCCCCACGGGGGGTGACATTTGCTACAACTGATGAACCGACACAGACATGCCATAACCACCCACAGTCCATAGCGTGTATATACTGTGGGTCCAGACAAATGGATAATGACATGTGTCCAGCATCGTAGTGTCGTACAGATAGTTTCGCTGTCCGGCCCCATTTTCACGTAAGAGACAAGGTTAGCAGCGCCGAGCCAGTCTGGTGGACCTGGTATTCAGCCAGCACTCACAGCCCCCAGCAACTCCACCTCTGGGAGACCTGACATTTTTTCCAGATTTGCTGTTTCTTGTTGGAAACAAGTCAAACCTCTTTTTGTCACAGTTTCTCCATCTTCAAAAGAAAGGTAATTACAGGAAAGTTTCTCCCCCCTGTGGATTTAGTTCCACCTTAAGTCACAGCGGGTCTCCGTCATGATCCCTGCCAGGCATTGTGCTCTGTGAATCATTGAACCAAAGAGGACAATAAAGGGACTGTGGCCACAGAACAACTAACCCATCTTTGGCAGGTCAGGCTTATAGTTTCTCTATCATGAATGGAATCACTTGAGGCCAACAGTTTTTGCTTTGTGTTTTGTTTGTTTTGTTTTGTAATAATTGCTGCATGACTCTTATGTCTCATAAGACCCAAGAGACCCATACTCTCAAGTGTTTTTATTTTTTAAATGTATTTAATAGCTCCAATGATTTGATTTTGTTTTTAAGTAATTAATGTATTTTGTTGGCCTGGAAGAGTGATTCTCAATGGGATGATTTTGCCCCCAGTGGATATCTGGCAATGTCTGGAAACATTTTGGTTTTCACAACTGGGAAAATCAGGGAGTGGGGTTGTCATTTAGTGCAGTGGTCCCCAAACTTTTTGGCACCAGGGACCAGTTTCATGGAAGATAATTTTTCCACGGACTCAGGTGGTGATGGTTTGGGGATGATTCAAGCACCTTACATTTATCATGTAGTCAAACCTCTCTACTAATGATAATCGGTATTTGCAGCCACTCCCCACCACTAGCATCACCGCCTTAGCTCCACCTCAGATCATCGGGCATTAGATTCTCATAAGAAGCCTGCAACCTAGACCCCTCACATGCGCAGTTTACGGTAGGGTCGCACTCCTGTGAGAATCTAATGCCACTGCTGATCTGACAGGAGGCAGAGCTCGGGTGGTGATGGGAGCCATGGAGAGCTGCTGTAAATACAGATGAAGCTTTGCTCACTCACCTCCTACTGTGTGGCCTGGCTCCTAACAAGCCATGGACAGGTACCAGTCCACAGCCCAGGGGTTGGGGACAGTAGATTTAGTGTGTAGAGGCCAGAGATGCTGCTAAACCTCCTATGATTCACAGAGCAGCCCACCCCCACCCCCCACCAAAGCAAAGATTTATCTGGTCCAAAATGTCAATAGTGCCAAGGTTGAGAAACTTAAAACCAATGCAAGCTTGTTTTCTGCATTTTTGAGAACTTCAAAAACTGTAATATTTAACTTTATTCTTTCCCCAACCCAAACTCCCCATGCCCAGTCCCTCAATAACTTAAATGCTCAACCAACATCGAGCCTTTCTTATATTCCTGGCTTTGAGCCGGATGACAGAAAGACGGTAATGAAGTTGGAAGTGGTACCTGCCCTCATGGAGTTTACAGTCAGTGGCTTAAGTCACAGAGATATTGTAGCCCCCCGGTTAGGGGTGGAGAACATAAAGACAGAGTCAACGTACAAGACCCTGATGTTTGTGGGGACCAGCTTTACTAAATCTCCTGAATTGGAACACATATTTTGTTAAAGCAGCCTAAGCTTTAGAATGTAGTGATTTCATGTAAGAAACACAAACTAATGCTATAGCTATTATTATATCATATGGTGCAAATATGAGTTGATGATGACCCTGATTCTTACTCCTAATACGTTACTAATGTATTATGCATGTAATATTCTTAACAACAGACCAACAAATGTTTTAAGACAGTGTGCACATTCATAATACAAGGAGTTATCAAGAGAGATTAAGAAATGCACTCCGGAGATCATTAAGCTTCAACAAAGTACAGAAGCACGTGGGACTGTTTCATTCAGTGGTTTCTAGAAAACTCAAAGTAAATTACCCATAGGATCCTCGCCAGCCCACAAAGCATTTCTCCCCATGTCAGGAATCTCCAGTCTGAGCCTGGAAGATACCCTGGGAGGAATTAATGTGTGTCCCCCCTTTTGTTATGCAGATGTGCTGTGGATCGACATCCCACGGATATAAACATCAATTTAACGATACTTTGTTCAGACTCCAATGGAAAAAACAGATCGTCAGCCAGAATCCTACAGATAATAAAGGGAAAAGACTATGGTATGTCGGACATAATTTGCTGATTTTGCTTTAGTTTGGGTTTTTTGTTAGTATGTTTAATAATTAAAGAGAAAAGGATTTCTGAAAAAATGAGCATTTGGGAAAGCATAAAAACACTGGCCTAACAGTGATGAGGGAAGAAATTGCTCACTTTTTAAAGGTCCAGTGACTCTTACAAGCCGTAAGGATTCTATCTGATTAATTACCATGGGTAGAATGATTCTCGGGTAGATCCGAAAAATTTAACGGACCTTCAAAAGTTAACCTCAGCTTATACTTTGCTCATCAGAGAATCAAGATGAATAACTTCTATTTTTAATATAATAAGGAAGAACTTGTCCTAACATCTTATATACAGAGAAAAAAACAAATGTTAAAGGTAAGACACTTCTCAATACCCAACCTACTAGTCTCAGCAATTAGGAAAATTATAAGTGTTTCAAATAAGAATGTAATTTTTAAAAAAGTGTTTATTTTGGAGAAAACAAAGTGATCAACTTGTAAAAACAAGTCATGGGAATGGGACGTTTAAACAGTATTTTTAATAACATGATTACTAGAATATTTAGAGATAATATAAAGATATGAAGTTAGATAATAATGAATTAAAACACTTGGTATTTTTCAATATTTGAGTATTCCTTTTGAAGGAAGCAATATATCAACTATTATTATGATTCAGGAAACATAGTAGATTAATATTATTAAACTGATTGCTTCTTCTATTTGCTCATTTAATACAGATATTTATTTAACACTAGAAATGAAACAGCTATGTTAGTTCATGTGGTACTCAGTTATTTTGCTTTTTTTTCAGGTATTTGTGTGTGTGTGTGTGCATCTTATAAAAGCCAAACCAAAAAATAATATGCTTTGAAAAAAAAATCTAATGAGTCCACTAGCTGGATTGAATTTGGGCTGTATCTGTAAATTCTACAATCACATTAATTGAGGTTCAGATAAAACTGATTATAATGTTAATAGCCCTATATTTATGTATTTAAAAACATATCAGCCAGGCATGGTGGCTCACACCTGTAATCCTAGCCCTCTGGGAGGCCGAGGCAGGTGGATCGCTCAAGGAGTTCGAAACCATCCTGAGCAAGAGTGAGACCCCATCTCCACTAAAAATAGAAAGAAATTAATTGGCCAACTAAAAAAAATATATAAAAAAAATTAGCCGGGCATGGTGGTGCATGCCTGTAGTCTCAGCTACTCGGGAGGCTGAGGCAGAAGGATCGCCTGAGCCCAGGAGTTTGAGGTTGCTGTGAGCTAGGCCAACGCCATGGCACTCACTCTAGCCGGGGCAAGAGAGTGAGACACTGTCTCAAAAAAAAAAAAAAAAAAAAACCCACATAACTACAGTGCTTAATACATGCCAGGCCCCATAGTAAACATATCAACTTTACTTATTTCATTCCCACAACAGTTCCACGTGACAGGCACTATCATAGGCCACACTGCACAGATGAGAAAACCGAGACACAGAAAGGTTGATTATCACAAAACATAAGTTGCAGGGCCTGGATTTGAATGCTAGCAACCTGATACCAGAGTTTGTGACCTTAATCATTCAATTATGCTGACTCTCAGTGTGCTGGTTATTTAAAACTTCTCTTATTTTTTTTACTTTGTTATAATTTCATATTCACCATAATTCACGTGGCAGTGGAAGAGGGCTTTAAAATTATTGTCTTTCCACAGAAGCCTTTGCAAAAAATACTGCCTATTGATGGTGACCTATTGGACATTAAATTAATCATGTTAAAAGGTTATTTTCAGATTAATTTGTAACTGTCTATAAAGCTTTTCCATTGCAACGAACATGCATATACATACATATGCACGTAATGGCATGCATAGAAAGATAGAGAGACATAACTGTACACGTAAATTAAAAAGGAATTATTGGAATAGACCACACAACTCTATAAACAAGATTATTAAAATATTTTTAATGAAGATATTATTTGACTATTTGACTTACTTCCAGTGTTTTTAAATATATAATGAATGTGGTTTTAAAGACCTTTTATGTACTATGCTTTTGTTTTCATTAGTGTGGACTTTTAAATATTTTATATATTTTGACAGAGCTCTGTCCCAATTTGCTAAATATATGCAGAGGCATTTTCTACAAAAAATTTAATACTTAAAAAATTAGGTTGTTTTTTAAAAAAGTATTTTGGTTCTAAAGTAAATAACCATGATTTCCAAAATATCCAAATTTTAATTTTATTGAAAACTTGGTATGACTTGGCAGTTATAACAACAGCAAGCATTTGCAGAGCATTCTGATTTCATTAAGCTGTCTGTGGAAGTCCTTTATATTTTGATACTATTTAAACAAAAACTAATTATTTTCACTAAATATCTATAGCAAGAACCCATCTCATGCATCATGACCGCATTTCAGAGTTAAATTACTGTAATAACTGTTGCTTGGCCTATATTACTTTTACTTTCTGAAAATATGTTTCATGTGATCTAATGCTATATTTCTTTCCAGAAAGTGAGCCATCACTTTTAGAATTCAAGCCATTCAGTAATGGTCCTTTGGTTGGTGGATTTGTTTACCGAGGCTGCCAGTCTGAAAGACTGTATGGAAGCTACGTGTTCGGGGATCGTAATGGGTAGGTTTTGCGATACCACAATTTCATACACCAAATGACATGTCCATGGATCCGTTGGCAGACAGCTACAAAATAATCAAATGATTGTCTCCCTTTGGCATCAGATCTGGGACACACATAAATATATTATTAACTTTCAACTCCACCACATTTTGTTGAATAACTTTTAAAAAGATCCTTTTCTTTAACAGACTTGATCAAGTTCATAAAAATAATTTGTAAGGGTGGGCAGAGAAGTCTTCTGATGGATTTTTCATATTATTTAGGCTCTTCCCTTCATCCTCAACATAAATTTACCATGACAATGAATAATTTGAAAACTACTGTTTTATCTGAGTTGTATGAACTTGAAAAAAAAAATTATCTAGGAAGGCTAAAGATTTTTTATTTTTTTGACAAATTTTCAGCACTTTGAGCAACAGAACATAATTTGTCTCTATAGGTAGGAATACTACAAAATTAAGTGTTAGCCTAAATTTCCAAGGTCACATTGTGGATAATTATGGGAAGGAAATTCTGTGATGGAATCCAAATTAAGGATCTGTTTCACAAGTTGCTGGCATTCAGGCATATGGCAGAACTGATATGATTGGTCACTCCAAGGAAGTAGAAAAGTGTACTGACCCTACCTCTTCCCCTATCCCTCTCTCTAATTAATAGTGCAACATCGAGTCTAGTCCTGGACAGGAGGTATTATTCCCTGGATGAAGGGGAGGGCTTTTCTCATACTCAGGTACTTTTAGTGCTCCCTCCAAACAAAATAGTGTCTTTAAGTACTTTCTCTGCACATGAGAATTTCACAGTACTCACGCACATTATGGGCTATATTATTTTTCCCTTTAGAATCAAGGTCTATGGCACAACAGTTATTTATTGTGAATTTTATTTTAAACATTACCATTGTCTTTAAGCAAAAGCATGTTTTCACTGCGGGTTTATGGTATATTTTTGTTGTAGGAATTTCTTAACTCTCCAGCAAAGTCCTGTGACCAAGCAATGGCAAGAAAAACCACTGTGTCTCGGCACTAGTGGTTCCTGTAGAGGCTACTTTTCCGGCCACATCTTGGGATTTGGAGAAGATGAATTAGGTATTGTATAAACTACTTCTGTTAAGTTCCATTCTCACTTCTTTGCTCAAGAGGCTTTGTTCCACCATAAAGAATAGATGTAACAATCTTATCCTCCATTTGTTGGAAATGTAATCAATCTATAGCAAAGATGATCTACTGGAGAGACTAAAGAGGTCCAATTACATATTCTTTTCCAGTTACCTTTCCCTCTTTATATCTTAGTCTCACAGTAGAAATATTAGAATAATAAAGCGGAAAAATGGGAGGCAGGAACAAGAGAGAATTTTTCGGTCCCAAAGAGAGAATTTTTTCAATGTCTACTGATATTTTTTATTATACATCAGAATAATTTGTTTATATTCTTTATCTAAAATCTTTTCCATTTATCCATGTACCTTGGAATAAATGAAAAAATTCTTGGAATATGAAACTCACCTTATCTTCTATTTTTTATTTTTTGTGCAAGATAATCTGAGTTACAGATCTTTCTAACAGAATAGAAATTATCATCTCATTGAAAATCTATGGGATGACATATTTCTTGGTATGTTTATCAAAATGTATGCAGCTTAAAAAGCAAAAAGAAGTTGAAATTGGAATGTGATCAATCAGCTAGTAAAATTTTACTCTGTACTAATTTTAAATTATGGGGATAGTAGCTTTCTTAATGACTTCATTTAAAGAATAATATTCAAACAAACCATGTCTACTATGTTCCTTTTAGCTTCAGAGATGAATTTCTAGGCATAGAGAGTATATGTTTTCCATCTAATTCAGAGTATTTTTCTCTAAAAGTCCAGATTTGGTTTTCATACATCAAATGGGGAGTTCACCAGAAATAGTTCCATGCCATTCACTTAGATTAATAAGAGACTCAGGCAAGACTCCTGAAACATGTAAAACATTTCAGAGCCACAGGAATGTAACAATTTCAAGAACAGAAGTCCAGTCTGTTCTTTTCTTGTTCCAGCATTGAAAACATTATACAATTAATTTTTTCCTTGGTATTCTCCTACCCTACTCAAAGGAACCAGAAGGATATCTTTTCTCACGTACATCCTCTGTAATGTAATTTTAATTTCATTGGCAAACTCTGATTTTAAAAATAACTGAATTCTTTGTGGCAGAATTAGAGATGATGTTGTGATTGAGTCATTTTGATTTTCCCAGATCTTACTACAAATGATTCCTCATCAGTCATCATATTAATATCACCACCATTGATTAAAATATCCCATATGTCTGTGTACACTTTCTACTATGCTGGGAGCACAACCAAAAAATAAAGCATATGTAATCTTGACTCTCCAAAAGCTACAACCCTGCATATGCATTATAATTAAGATAAATACATTTTCACAGAACTACATTTTAATGTGAAACTCCTTGGCTTGAATTGAAGAGCCATATTAAAAAAAAAAAAAACGAGTTAAGTCGTTGCACCTTTTGAAATGAAAAGTCTTGAGAGTCTGTTATTTTTTTGTTGTATGTTTTTATAACTATAAAATCAGGATGGATCTGTTGTAAGAATTAGATGAGGTAAACTATATAAAGCACTTGACAAAATAAATATTAATTCTTTTGCTTACATTCCTTTGCTTTTTACCTTCATTTTTGTTTTTTTATTGTGTCTGTGTTTTTAGTATAAACCTCATAACATTCTTTTCAAAAGTAGAAAAGCAGTAGGGTGTGCTTAATGCACAATAATAGAGTGGAATGGGGAAAATAAGGATTAAATCAAGGACTATTTCATGAGGGAGAATCAAATATAAACTTTAAAACCTTATAAACCTATAATTATAAATACTAATTTCCTATTCATGTGACCCATCCTATGCATTGAATTATATGGAAGAAGTGGTGATAAATATGGGTGCTTCTCTCCTGAAAGAGTAGCCCACCTGTTGTATTTCATCATTATGAACACAGCCTGGCATGAGGAGTTACAGAGGTAGAGTTGAGATAGAGCAACAGGCATGCTCCTGCACTTCTGCTATCTCTATCTTTTCCCTCAACGTTTATTTGATATATTTTAATGACTTTTAAAAAGTTAAAGATAAAAAAAGAGTACCCCAATTCCATGTTACTATTAATTGTCAATTAAGTATCCAGTCAGGAACCAAAGCCTTTCATTCTTGCACAAAAATAAATCAACTTAAAACTTGTCCATTCGACACTCATTCTACATATATTTACTGAGCACCTACTCTGTGCAAAGCTCTGTTCTAGCAGTTGGGGATATAGCAGCAGCTAAAGAGACAAAAAGTCTAAACTAATGTCATGAAATTTATATTGTAATGGAGGGGGACAATAAAAATAAATATTTTAAAGAAAATATTGTATGTAAATGGGCAGTAAGTGCTTTGAAGAAAAATCCAGTAGTGAAGAGGGATTGTTGGGAGTTGAGGAGGGTGCAGTTTTAAATAGCACAGGCAGGAAAGGTGACAGCTAAGCATGGACTGGAAGGAGGGGGAAAAGGGAAACTAGTGGAGACCTATAGAGGACAGAAGCCTGAGACAGGACTTGGGACAGAGCCTGAGACAGCAAGAACCTGAGATGGGAGCCTGAGATAGGAAGCTGCCTCACGTGTGTCAAGTCAAGGGGCTACGGGACTGGAGAGAAGGCAGCAGGGGGCAAAATGTTGCAGATGGGGTCTGCTAGAGCAGTAAGGGGTAGGGTGGCCTCGTGGCAACTGTCGGGACTTGCTTCTGCTCTCAGAGAGAGCAGTGGTGGCTCACGCCTGTGATCCTAGCACTCTGGGAGGCCGAGGCAGGCGGATCACTCAAGGTCAGGAGTTCAAGACCAGCCTGAGCAAGAGCGAGACCCCATCTCTACTAAAAATAGAAAGAAATTAATTGGCCAACTAAAAATATATACAAAAAATTAGCTGGGCATGGTGGTGCATGCCTGTAGTTCCAGCTACTTGGGAGGCTGAGGCAGAAGGATCGCTTGAGCCCAGGAGTTTAAAGTTGCTATGAGCTAGGCTGATGCCATGGCACATTAGCCCGGGCAACAGAGTGAGACTCTATCTCGAAAAAAACAAATGAATAAACATAGAAGAACAAGAGTAGAAACAGGGAGCTCAGGCAGAAGGCTGTTGCCAGAGGCCAGGTGAGAGAGAATAGCTGCCTGCACTGGAACAGTAGTGGGACATGGAAGGAAGTGATGGGAATCCGGACACATTCTGCATGAGCTGTGAACGCAGATGTGTGGGACTCACTCATAATCTTCAGGCAAGTAATTTTCCTGAGGATGGATGGAGATAGATTATAGTTATATTAATGGAATATCTGATGGGAAGTAGGAAGCCAGGTCTTATAATGCTGTGCACTTATTTATTGTTATTTCTTTCTTCAACAGGTGAAGTTTACATTTTATCAAGCAGTAAAAGTATGACTCAGAGTCACAATGGAAAACTCTACAAAATTACAGATCCCAAAAGGTGAGATTTCTTTTAATTTCTTTAAGTCAAGTAATGTTCTTATTCAAGTTCATTCAAATTAGCGACAAAAAAGTTACAATTTGCCATCAGCCGAGATGAACACTTCCGCCCTTTCCATAGTCCACGGGCATCCTGAGAAGACCCTTACTCCAATCTATGAGGACTAGACTTGACTCTGCAGAACTTTAGAAGCTCATTTGTGTCGTTCCTCTTGGCATCACAGAGCAGCATTACATTTATGGAATCAGAGTCCTCAGTTAAAAGCCAGAGGAGGACCCTGACACGTGAGCCAGAGGCATAGGCTCTGGTGTTAGAAGCAATAAACCCTCCTTATTGTTGAGAAAACGAGAAACATCCGTGCAGACGTTAGAGCTGCTGAGTATGATTTGTGTTGGGTAATCAGGATAAGATTTTAGCAGTTCGACATCTGAGCCTCATTTCAAATCTATCTGAAAGCTCACAGCTCTCCTGAAGGCTGTTGTGACTAAACAAAAGAAAACTAAAGAAGTGTTTTGTTATTTCCCTCCGAGAAAGAAAGATTTCTATGTTTTAATCCTTTAAAGAATATGTTTATCTCGCCCCTGCTCCCTTCCACCCACCCATCACAATGTCGACACACACGCACACTTTCCAATCATCTTGAATTATCATTAGTTGATTGTTAATTTTATGGATAAAACCTGAGCTATCAGAAGCTGCTGAAATTAAATGCTGTCAAATAGACATTAGTCGTAAATTTAGAAACAACTAACTGTAATAAAACCTAAGTATCCTCACAGATAGGACTATTATTGAACACTACCAGTAGTTATTGCATGCTGTAAATTTTAAATTCCTACTACATTAACTATTTTCATGAGCCAATTTGCAAATTTAAATTCCTGAATTTCAAGCCTCTTTCTAAAGAATAAATTCTAACAATCTGAAAAGGTTACTAGAGGCATTGATTTAGTCCTCTTTAAAAAATACTATTTGTAAGTTGTACATTGTGTATATTTTCCTGAAAAAGCCACTAACAAAATGGAGATTCTTGTCCCTTTTTTTATACCACAAACACATTCTTTCCTAAGAGAAATACAGGTTGACACTGGCTACTGCACAACAAAAAGAGTAATAATCAATTCTAAATGATCTCTGGACAGTGTCACACCACATATATGGCACGCTGATGGCATTCCTCTTCTATTTAACTGGTATACATTTTCTTTCACAATAGGAGAAACAGCCATCTATATACTGTAGTGACTTTTTTTCCTCGAGTGTGAAATCAATGTCCTCTTTGAGAAAAGCAAAGAAACAAATGAAAAAAATATATATCAGACACTTAGGTGATTGTTGAAGTTGGCAACATTAAGAATAAAAATCAAACTAATGTTAATTCATAAAACAGCAGCGTTCTAATGATTCCTAATGAGGTGTAGGGATTTCACTCAGATCTAATGCAATTAGTTTCAAAAGTAGTCATTGTTACCCCATTATGCTGTCAAAGTGGATATACTTTTGCAAGCTTCCTTAGTAGCATTGTAATGAATTCTCTCTTCTCAAAAAATCTTTCTCTCTTCATCTGGATTGTTTAGTCTGTGGGTGAGTTGAGGTGAATTTTACACCTCCAATCTATTATTAGTGTCTAATTACCAGGGTTGCCATAAGGGACCTTGGCTTTGTGATCTTAGGGCTCCTCAAGTAGGGTGGTCTCAGAGTGACATACCTGAAGGCCTGACTTCTCATTATGGTGCCTGTTTCTGGTGAGTCATGGCGTGTGGGGGGCCCGGGTTAAGATTTGTGTTTGCTTTTCAGAAGGTGGGGGAAGTAACAGAGTCCCAAAGACACTGTCCTTGTACACAGGCATAGGCATAAATTTCAAAATTAAACTGACTATAAGAAAACAAATGTTTTCATAAACATTTGTTGGGAACCTCATGCTGTTTTGATTTGGATGTCAACGTTTATTATTATAGTATTTCTCCCTAGAGGAGCTGAAGTTCTATATAAGCAGACACTTAAGTATGTGAACAGGATTATTTTGGAAACACGAGCTAATTACTAGCATAGTGGTGTTCAGGATGTCCATGTCACAGCAAAACTTTGAGGCAGAATTTGAAGAAAGAACCTTACCAACTAAAAAAACAATATGTAGACTTTTTTTGTTGTATCAAAAATCTAACACAAATTAAACTCTTAGTTTAATTGCACTCTTGTGGAGAAGCCCCCCGACTTGCTAAAATAATGTTTTCAGAATAACTTTCAAATATCAATTGATTTATGGCCCTAGAAAACACCAAATTATATGGGGAAAACACCAAATTATGAAAACACAAACCTTTAATATTCTATATTATGTGTCATAGAAGTTACATTCTTACCATAGGATTTATGTTTTTATTTACTTTTTATGTTTTTACTACACGTACACACACACACACACACACACACACAAGATGAGGGAGTTTAGAAACCATGTGCAATGTCTCTTAAGTCATTTTGACAAAAGCAGATGAGGTCCCAGCATTACCACGTCAGTCTGTAAGGACAATTTGATCTAAGGCTGTCAGTTACATAATCATTTATATAAGTTTCAAATCATTTACAGTGAGCAGCCTACTCAGAAAAGGATGGTGAGATAACCTATTAGAAATATAAAAAATCATTATTTATCGTGAAAAAAAGACAGAAAATACCTAGAACTCAGGAGTTATTTAGGAAAAAAAAAAAAAAAAAAAAACTTCCCTACGGCAGCAGGAAAGGAATGAATTTTGCCTCCATGTGAGCATATTGAATGTACTTCAGAAATATCTATAGGGATGGAGCAGTCGGGTCTCACGGCAGAGTGGCATTAGGATCGAGTGAACACCAGTGACCCAGCTGGCTCAGCCAACTCACAGGATCCCCAAAACTCTCTGGTGGTGGGTTCAGCACGCGCTGGCCAGTGGGGGATGGCGGGGTGCAGGGAGGGTTACTTTAGCTAGCAGCTCTGGAAAACAGATTGAGATATACTGAGCACAGTCTCTGAGCAATAATTTTAGTTAAACTTAGCAGTGCCATCTAAAACTGGTCAACACGAAGTTTCAGATGGTCGGACAGGGAGTTCAATCGGTCTGGTCTCTGAATCTTCCTTCATGTGAGGCCCTGTGTAGCCTATTTCACCCCACTGTGCCCCCTTGCCCATCAAAAAAATACAAATGATCATTCTGCCCCTGCCTCATTGCCACAGGGGGCTGCGAAGGTAATTAAATAATATACTTTAAACATATTAAATTCTTTAGTATTGTTGGTACTCATTTACACAATTCAGGATTATTTTCAGTTGATCTCTCAACTTTTAAGGTTCTCTTAGTTCCAAAATTGGGATAAAGATGTCCATGGAGCTTCAAAGAACTCCTAATACCTAGTTTTCAAATGTCCAAGTAATGCCTTGGATGCTTGCTGTTTACTAAATCTTTCCAGAGTTATGCCAATGCTCCTGAGGGGGTGGAAATTAAAAATTCTGACAGAGTTATGTAACTTCCAAGCTTTATTTTCATAAAACACAAGTTTTTTCACACTGTTGACAAAATTCTTTAATTTTGCTTCAATGAACTTAAACCAAATGACCTTTTTTTAATTTCAAAATGGTTCCAGGGTTTATTGCTCTAGAAATTTGTAAAACAAAATTATTCTTAATCATGTTGATTTAATTACTATGTACCCAGTCTTACTATATTTTAACATATTGCTTATCTGTTACCCAACCAAGTCACACAGACCATTCCCTCAGGAGGTCTATAAATTAACAATGCAAATTCCAGGCTTGAGAGGTCATTTTACAGAAATGTTGTATCCCCAAACTTCTCTGTGACCAATATCAAAAACTGCCCTTCGTGTCTCCTCCCCCCACGGCCCCGCTTACTGCTGTTTATTTTTTTCCTTACTATCTTCGTCCCACTCCTGATTACAGTGGATGCCAAAGAGTGCTTTTTTTCAAAAACAAAAAAATCACTTCATAAGGGGCAATCAGTTCTGTTTATCCTTCGCAAGTGTCTCAGGGAGCCAGCAGGCAGCTCTGCCATCCTAAAGAAAGTCATACATAATAGAGCAGCTTTAGCCCAATAAGCCAGTCAAGTCCCAATTCATCAGTCAAAGTTTTATGCAAGTGGCCCCCCTAAGTTGATAAATTCCCACAGTGCCTGTTGACCCAGCTGCCAAGTCCTCTTGCAGCAGGTGGTGTTTTCATGGCCACCCTGACAGTAATACAAACTGTTTAGCAGCTCCATTGACCTTTCAGCTATTAACAGGGATACAGGCTCCACGAGGGACTAGTTTTCAAACATGACAGAATTTCTTAACACTAGAGGTCATGAACAAGTATATGCCCTATAAAAATCCATTCAGCTTGGTGGATTTGAAGTCTAAAAGACAAGGAAGCATTTTCCACATTTTTGATGTTATTATTATTCTACATATCCGATAACCAAAAATAGGTATACATTTATCTGCCTGCTCATATTTTATTCTTAGTATATACTATATTTCATGTTGTGGTGCACGATGCCTTTTCAACTAACAAATCCTTCCTAAGCTGCCATATAGCATCTGAAATTGTAAAGATATATTACAAAAGAATTGGGCAAGATCAAAGTCAAAATTTCTAGTGAATGGATGAGCATGCATAAATAATATATGGTAATGTCCTAAGTATAACTGGAATTTCATTCATACTTTAGCAAGATTTGCATATGTGTGTGTGTGTACAGGCACTCTTAAACATATTCAGGTAACACATGCAGTGTTACATAGAGCCGTCACCTGTTTCAGAATAAATACAAATATTATATAATAAGTTATGAAAAAAACTTTATGTGGCCATGTTATTTTAAAATGTGTATATGTCTCATTTATAAAAATAATCATATGCCTTGATTCAAAATGCTGACAGATTTATAAAACACAAAACTGATTCTATTTCTCCCCTTTAAATCCTTTGCTATTAATAATTTCCTACAGACATTAGGATGAATCTAAACTCTTTATTTCTTCCTCCTATTTCATTAAGGTATAATTGACCAATAAGAATTGTGTATATTTATAGTATACAACGTGATGTTTTTATAAATGTATATGTGGTGAAATGATTAAATCAAGCTAATAAACATACCCATCACCTCATATACTTATCATTTTTTTATGGTGAGAACATATAGCAGTCTTCTTATAGATATACCCTATTTCCTGGACATGTGACATATGATTACAGCACTCAACGGAATTTTCTGTTTTCTACTAAGTATTATAGTCAACCTATCAATTTTGAATATTGGAATATCAGCTCCTCTAGTAATTGTACCAATTGCTATGAAAACTTCATTGAATTGCCACCTCGAACTGGCATTCATTAAAAAAGATATAAAATGGAGAATATGAATAATGAAGATTATATTCTTAAAAATGAGACATTTATTAAGAGTCAAAAACTCTTAAAAGCATTTTCTTTTTAATTCCCATGTCCACCACCACCACCACCTTCTGGGACAATGCTAGAAGTCTGATATTATTAGGCCTTTGGACTATGTTATACTTTAATTGTAAGGCACTGTATCATAAGATATTGTGGTACCTGGGATAAAGGCAGATTTACTGTTGCATTAGATATGTCTAAAACAGCCTTGCAATTTTTTTGAAAAGGTGTTTTCTAGAGGAAGGTGTAGCTTATAAAGAAAAACTGTATCTTAGCATCATTTTGTTACTAATTCATTTTAGTTGGATTAAAAAAATTATTACTTAAATGACTTATTTTGTCAGCATTGACGAATGAGTGATATATGAACATCAAAATTTGGAAATATGCCACCCTAATCATCTTCAGAAATTTAAACTGCCATTTTTGTGTTCTTTTATAGGACAGAAACTTGTTTCTAATTTTCTTTTCCTTCAAAGCATTTAGTGATATTTAAAATTTCTACCTTCATATGATATGAAGTTAAAACACTGGTAAATCTATTGTTTTTTAAGTGGAAAGAAGGGGATAAGAATTTATTTTTTAGATGACTTCTAAAAGAATAATACTGCATTCTTTCAGTCTTTTAAATTATGTTGTTATCAAAGTGTTATTTATTTATTCTATTTGTTAATATTAGTTGTCACTATCCTGAGTTAATTTCATCTCAATAAAAATGCATAAATTCAGGAAAAAATTCACTAGCTGTATTAAGTTACATAGCAATATTTAAAATCTAACATTTTATCAATTATGGTTTATGAATTAAGTGTTTAAGTTTAAAGTTTATTTTAGACATAAAACTCTGAAAAGAATATATTTCCTTCTTTGTATTAGGAAGCAATGGCATTGGCTTTTTGATTGTGCCTTAATTTTTCAATTTTTATGGGTGTATCCTATCAGAATAAGTGCAGATATAATCAATTTGGTCATTCTGCAAGTATCTTTTGCATGTCTCCTGTGTTCAAGATATTGTGTTATACACTATGGAGGGAGAAAATGAATGAGAACTTTGTCCTGTCCCATTAGGAGCTTGTTTTTGCTTTAAATCAGAAGATTGCACACATTATCAAAAATGTAAGAAATATCATCTCAGATAAATAACACTTTAGAAGAAAAAAAACCTATGCCAGAGCATTGTACATTATAAATTGACAGACTAATGGTCCAGGAAGTACTGAGTTAGGTAAAACTCACCATGATTTGGCTTCCCATGCAAGTCTGTTCTGCTACAGTATGATTTTCTTTTAACACTAATGAGCTCATATATAAAAGAGAATGATATCTGCATAACATGAAAATTATGTAGCTTTTGAAGCAAGTGTAGCTAGAATTATAAGGAAAGGAACATGCCTACAGCCTGTTACACTGGCAAAAAGCCTTCCGAGCTGAGTGGTCTAATGAAAAATAAGTGCCTGCACCAGGTTTCCCTCCTCCAAGAGGCATGCCCCAGCCTTGCATGGCTCTCTGCAGGTTGAACTTCCTCCTTTCAGGGCTCCGCGTCCATCACCATTTTGGTTTTTTGTGTTTCTAATCTCCCCTAAGGCAGCTCCTGGCTGCTGCTGGGCTGCTCACTGGGTTGCCCAAACTATCTCCCAATGTACCAACTTTTGTTTTCATTAGTCCTTTAGTTCCAAAGTTGCACAGATCTTGAAGCATCTGCCCCAACCCAATTTTTTCCATAAATTTTTGTCTTAGCTTAGGTTGCTATAACAAAATACCTAGGTGGCTTACACAACAGACATTTATTTCTACAGTTTTGGAGGAAATCCAAGATCAGGGTGCCAGCTTGGTAGAGTCTTGGTGAAGGCTCACTTCCTGGCTTGCAGATGTGCATCTTCTCACAGTATCCTTACATGGTGGAAAGAGGAAGAGCAAGCTCTCTGGGCACTCTTCTTATAAGGCCATGGAAACTCTACCCATCGTGGAAGTTCTACCCTCCTGACCTTATCTAAATATGATTACCTCCCAAACATCCACCTCACAATACTACCACATGGGGGGTTAGGGCCTCAACATATGAATTTGGAGAGGACACAAACATTTAGCTCATGTCGGCCCCATTATTTTAGCATGCAGTTTTGTGGAATACAAGATTTTTCAGGAATGTGTACATTGAATGACAGTAGATACACCTATTTTTCTATATTCACCACTAATAATTACAGTTGACCAGTTTCTGAAATTAAGACATTGCAAATATAACACATACCTAAGGCAAATTGATAAAACTGGACCTTGTCTTTTTATCTAAATGTGGGTGACATTATCATTTAGTTTCATTAATCATTTCTCCTTGGTTTTCCCTTTAAGAAATTATATAACTTTTCACATCCTGATTTTCCTATGGAAGTATGTACATTGAGTTAAGCTGATAAAGTTGAATACAGGAGATCACATAGCCTTTTAGAGATTTGTGTATTGTGCTGTTGATGTTTGGACAGTGAGATTAATAGGACCCAAAATGTGGGTACCTTGCTACTTTTTTCCTAAAGTAAGAGGACCAGTTGAGTGGAAAGAATACTGGGCTAGGGAAGAGTTCCAGAACTCTCTGTAACTAGCTGTGTGAAAGCCATTTAATCTCTTAATACATTTTCTGATTTTTTAAATTTAACAATAACAAAGCCAGCCCTCTGTCGTGAGGAAAAAGTTAAAATACGAAAGTTACTGAAAAATGTAAGTGGCTTTGTTATTTGCTTTTATTATGGTTGCATCTTTAACCATAGGACAAAATCAAACAAGTACTTTTGAAATTTCTGATAATGTTATTAGCAGGCAGCAGTCAAACCTGTGGCCCGATTCCCCAAGTGAGCACTGCTTCTGTCTCCTTTGAGTTTAGCACCAACTCAATGCCTAACTTTATTAAAGCCGGTCATCACTACTTCTTAGTGAGTGTGTGAGGGACACGTGAGGAATGAGACTTTTAAATCTCAGAAAACTTCAAAAGGAAGACAACATGGGTCACAAAAAAGAATACGAAGGCCCAGCCCCATTTTTCCAACACGTTTCAGAACAAAAAATTTCTAGACACTATCTAGAAATAAGATAGAACATTAGCTTCATTCATCCTAAATTAGAATTTTAGAAACATACACCACAAATAAAAAAAAAACTGTATTATGATGCACAATGTACATAAATTCAGAGTTATTCTTGAATTTAAAGTTTTCTTTCTCTTTATTACACTATCAGGGTTACTTGGGAATATATAAAAATATATTTCTGTAGCCTACATATGATATAATGTCAGGAAAGGCATTCCTTAAGAATGAAATGAAAGCAGTAACTCTTAAAACATTCAGTTTCTTGGTATACCTCAAACAGTACTTTAAAAAAAATACTGTTAGGAAATGTGCATTGCCATCAATACTGCCATGAAGTCCCAACGAGATCAATATTGCTCGGTTACACAGGAAGAAATTCCATTTACTCTGTTCCTCTACCTGGCATGCAACTTTATTAATGTATAAGATTCCTCACAGCCAAATTGAATTTGTACAGTGTATTATCATTTTTAAAGCTGCTACAAAATGGCTGTGTATAGTCATCAAACATGCTGTAAATCCATTGGACTCAAGAATTCTACTCCTCATGAGGAAACTGACACTGAAGAGAGAAATATTGACATGACTAGGAAAAATTCAGTGAACAGCCAATTAGGAGGGGGAAAATATTAATTTGTGTATTGACCTTGAAGAAAAGCACTGAAATAAGTAATAAAAAAGATGATGTGGCAACTGCTATACTAGGGCTTATGCCTACGCATCAAGCTATACAAACAGGAAACAGTAAAATCTATATCCCATCATGAGAAAATTTCCCCTTCCTTTCCCTTTTTTAGGTAAAAGTGCTGAATGTTGGCTTTACAAATAATGAGTGGCTAAGGATCATCACTGTGTGTCAAATGACTTACAGCGTGAGGAAATTCATTAAACCATAGTCTCTGCTGGGGCATACGAAGACTCCACCCGATCACAAAATTTCAGAGCGTTCTGTACTCGGAAGCTCCTAAACTCACTAATTAATAGCCACGTTAATTGCTCCTGGCTGGAAAAGGGTCCTAATTGAGAACCGTGCCTCTCAAGCTTGCATGTGCATGTGAATCACCTGACAAACTTGTTAAAGTGCAGATTCAAATTCAGTCGGTAGGGCCCGAGCTTCTGTATTTCTAATAAACTCCCACGTAACCCAGGTGCTGCTCTTCTGGGATTTGCACTATGAGGAATGAGGGTGTAGACGCATTAGTTTTTCCTAATTCATGAGAATGGGGAAAAGCATGGAGGAAAAGTAGTTTTTTAAATGTTATGGTTGCAAGGGAACACTTTTCCTTGTGTTCCAACGTGACTCTGGGTAAAGGTGGTAAGATAGTTTGTATATCACCGTACCCCAGCCCCAAGCAGATTGCTGTCCAAGAGAGGCTACAGGATTACTACATCTTCTAAAACCTCCAACGGATCAGGATTTTATATGAGAGTATTACCTATGATCTGTGAGTGATCTTGTGTTATAATGAAATGAATTTAAAATCCGGACACCTAACAAAAATTTCAGCATGAGGCCCTTTACTTTTGTAAAAGGCAAAATAGATTTCTGCAGTGCTCACTCTGAAGGGCAGGCCTGTATCTCCCTTCAAATTCACAGAGCACTTCCCATTGATTGATTTGTTCATTCATTACATTAAATATCATTAAATTAAAACCATCCATAATCTCACTACCCAGCGACACTCGCTGTTGGCCTTAGCTAGTCACAAAAAGTCATCACATATGATGTGTGTTATAAATTACTTAATGCTTCTCAGCTTCTCCCTTTATTTCAAAGAAGTATTCGACTCTTTATATAACTTCACAAAGCCAGCCAAAGTAGGTTTCTAAGAAAATGTCTTACATTTCTGGAAACAACGCTTTATATATTAAAGAATGTTGGGCAGTTTTCTACACTAGCCCCTTAGTGTTTCATTATTGCTCATGTGTGGAGGGATTAGGAAATAATGTTTTTCTGATTTAAATTAACTTTGAGAGCTATTGGGGATAGCTGTCAACAAATGGGCTCGATATACTTTTTATTACAAACCTAAACACCCTCTTGGTTAAGTTTTCTGTTTTGAAAGCTACTTCTGACTTCATTCAGTAAAGCTAAGGGTCCAAAAGTTTAACAAGTAATTGTTTAACAGAAGAACAAGGCTATTTAAATGATTCTTATTAGACCATACATTAAAACACTCAATTTTCCAGTCCAATAAAAGTAAGAATGGAAATGAGTTTATCACAAATATATACTCTAGATTTTTGTTTAGATCCCATCTAGGTGTGTATATGTAATATTTATGTATATGTAAGATGATCTATTCCAACATTACAATGATAATAAAGTTCAAATGTACTGTTTTATTCCCTTTTCTTTTCTCTTTATTCCATGTAAAGAGATCCTGTTCTTTTCCATAGAGGGGAGAATGTCACCATCACAAAGTGTGATTGGAGGGGTATGGTTGGGTCACCAAAAATCCTTGTCAGATTTTACCAGATACTTTGCTAGAAAAATAAACTTTAATGTGTTGACTTAATGCCCATCTGGAGGAGAAAACAATCCTATCTCATGCTTACCTTAACTTCTTCACCTTTTGTTTATTTACTATTATATTATAGTTAGTATAACAATGCATCTTTTAAGATAAATTTAACTATGTCTTAGAAGAATTTTATGAGTTACTTTAAGCAATAGAGAGAGAAACACGATGTGTTTTTAGTTTTATGTTTATGATATGAAAGTATAGCAATTAGATTTTAGTGATATCCCTCCCCCTAATAGTCATATTTTCCTAATATCTTCATCCAATAGTATAGACGGAAACAAATGCCCTTTTAAAATTCCATATTCCTTTTAATTTCATTCATTCATCCAACAGATTTTTACTGAGACTCTTCCATGTGCAATACACTCTTCTAGGTCCTGGGAAGACATAATAGAAGAGAGGAAATATTTGTCCTCATGGAGTTTATATTCCAAAAAGTATATCTGAGAAAGTTACTACCGTATGCATTCAATTTAATTTAATAAAATTTATTGACTGCCTGAACAGTATTTTCCCAGCTCCTAGGAATATAAGTAGTTGAAGAAGATAAAAATACTTGGTGGCTTAAATGTCATCTCTCTATCACATCGCTCAATCCTACACTAAGTGCTCCCTCATCTGTATTTCTATGATACTTCACATACACCTGTATCATAGCAAAGATCACACTACATATACTTTTGTGTTTGCGTGTCTGTCTTCCCCTCCGTGGGCTCTGTAAGGATCGAGACTCTGTATGATGACTTAGCCCCATGAAGAGCATAGTACTTGCTCAAGTAAATGACTGGACTTGAAGAGAACTGAGTATGTAGCTTCTGCCAGCAGAAAACTTTCATTACAGTGGAGAAGGAGAGAGAGAGATAGAATAACCGAATTATAATGTTTATGTATGGCAGCCACACAGTCTTACAGAAGCTAAAGTAAACAACCCCAAGTATGAAATAATCATTACAGTTGCAGATAGCTAGGCATTTACTAAACTTCAGGCAAAAAAAGTTTAGATTCCCTCCATAATCTGAGGTTCCCTACATTTTAATGTTTGGTGAAACACAGTCAAAGCCTCTACTAGGAGGATCAGCAGAGAAACAAGTGTCAGATCCCCTGCCCTAAAGAACCGCCCTTCAGTATTAGATCCCTATTGCTCAGACCCTCATTCCTTTCCCAGTGCACATGAATCAATGTCCCTCTACTTTGCCTCAAAAAGGCAACATCTTGTGGATCTTTAACTGAATTCGCCTACATTCTTGATCTAAATGATGTCTTCTCTTCAGATTCATCTGTTCAGGCCTAAACCGTCTTACGGAATAATATGTGAGCTATGTACCTGCATGTTCTGCATTGCCTGTAACATGCAGTACATTTTTGACATCCTCTATTTCTGGGTCTCTTTTCTTGAATGAGTCAGAAAGAGAGTGAACAAATGAGTGACAAGCAGACAGGCACAGAATTCTACAGTTTCCATTAGAACTATACCTGTTTAGTGAATGCCACTTAGTAAACGCCAATGACCTATGAATCAGAAGAACTTCATGGCCACTGGAAAACTGCTCTTCTGATGGTCAAAAATGCCACCAATGTCTCACAAACAAAGTAAGAATTTTAAATGTGAAAGACATGGAGCAGACATGGGGTATTCAACAAGAAGAAGAAGATGAAGATAATGCCCTTACCTTTCTTGGCATAATCATTTAACATTTTCTCTGCCTTATTCCACCTCATCCTGACTCCCAGAAAGACTGCCTTGGGGAATACATGGAAAATATTGGTTAATGTTTTCTGAATGAAAATATGCTCATCCATGGAATGCCTTAAGGACCTTTCACATAAGTTGACCATTTCTGTAATAGATTTAAATAGGAGATTGAATATAGTTAAGGGAGTTTCTGAATTGTCACATAATATAGAATGGGACTTTCATTGGGAAATATTGGCATGGGGACATAGCAAGGTATCTCAAGAAAACTGAGTCTACAGGGTGTATTTATTTGCTTATCTCAGAAAGCTCCATGTGGTGGTTATCTCTTGTGGTGGTTTTGACCTATAACAATCACCTTCTTTGTTATGGTACCTAAGGAGTCCAGTTGCTTTGGCCATCCTAATGCTGGTGATTTGACTGCTGATGAAAACATTTGTTTGCCTTCCTAAACTGAAAATAGCCTTCTTACCACAGTGTGGCACAGGTAACAGCGACTGATAGGAAAGTGCCACTGCACGATTTTTTCCAAAGATTAGGCAAGAGTAGTTATGACTGCGATTCATAGCCTGATCCAGTTTGAATGACATCTTATTTCAAAAACAGTAACAACCATTAAAAAAATCTTCTGAAGCATCTTGGTTTCCTCTATAAATGATGGCAGTTGTAGAACAGTTAAAACAATTTTTTTGACTTTTTCTATTGCAAATAAGATGTTTCTGTTTGTCACTACTAGAGTTCTTTTTCTTCCTAGCAAGACAAAATCAAATTAAAATGTATATATATAAAATCTCCATTAGGGATCGTTCTTTGCACGAAGAGTTTAAACTTTTACTAGTCTCCACACACCCACATGTTATTATGACCTTTCAAGAAAAATATTATCACAAAAGAAATGTAAAATTGAAAGAAAAAATTGATTCCCAATTTTTAGGCTATAAGTGCTCATTTTAAGGAATATCTTTAGCCCAGTGCTATTGCCAACTGTGTCACTAACAAGGGAAACTGTCTCAGATACCACTCCTAAAAACTTTTGTAGATCTGTGGGAAAAGTTTTAAAACATCTATGCTTCTTTATTTTAAACATTGCAATTGCCAGAAATTCTTAGCTATTAAATATAAAATGTTGATGTAATTAAACTCTCATTTTTCATCAATGAGTTTTAATCATAACAAAGTTTCTTAGAATGTGTACTACGTTCACTTTGGTTCAAAACTGGTTAGTTTGTTTCCTCACTGGTATGTATTTTCTATTCTTAGAAAGCTATAGGCTGGGCGCGTGGCTCACACATGTAATCCTAGCACTCTGGGAGGCTGAGGCGGGAGGATCGTTTGAGCTCAGGAGTTCGAGACTAGCTTGAGCAAGAGCGAGAACCCATCTCTACTAAAAAATAGAAAGAAATTAGCTGGACAACTAAAAACATATAGAAAAAATTAGCTGGGCATGCTAGCGCATGCCTGTAGTCCCAGCTACTTGGGAGGCTGAGACAGGAGGATCACTTGAGCCCAGGAGTTTGAGGTTGCTGTGAGCTAGGCTGACGCCACGGCACTCTAGCCCAGGCAACAGAGTGAGACTCTGTCTCAAAAAAAATAAAAAAAGAAAATAGAAAGGAAGAAATATGCTTTGTAAGCTACAAAATTGCCAGATTTCATTCCAATATTGATTTTCAACCAAACACTTTCAACTGTTGTATTTTGATGCAGACCTTTGATGCCTGAGGAATGCAGAGCCACTGTACAACCTGCACAGACGCTGACTTCGGAGTGCTCCAGGCTGTGTCGGAACGGCTACTGTACCCCCACGGGACAGTGTTGCTGCAGTCCCGGCTGGGAGGGGGACTTCTGCAGAATCGGTTAGTATTTCTCCTTTCACTAGCAAAGACTGGGGTGGGGCAGTCTTTAGGCACTCAAGAACTCAACATTAGCCGTTTCTTCCAGAGTTAGCTAGTGTTCAAGAGTGCTTAGCCATTTACAATAATGTTAATGCTCATCTGCTTCTGAACTTGTCAATGAAATCTTTCTCATTTTCTTAATATAAATGATGAAAGTTAGTCATAAACATTAAAAAACATCTAAATGAATCCTTTCAAAAAGTAAAAGATGAGAATAGCACAACCAGATCATCTCTGTGGGGCTCTCGGTATTGGGTGCCGAGATTTCACACTCGCCCATGACTTAGTGTTTGCAAGGCTCCTCTCCACGTGCTAGCGTTTTCCAGACACCCCGTAAATGCCATCTCTGGCTTTACTGCTTGCTTTCTTGCTACAGCACACTACGAACAGGGCTTCTCAGTGGGTGTTATTAAGTAAAAGGGGAAAATGCAATTATCTAGAGGCATATTATGAGATTTTTTAATTCTTTTTGCCACTCCCTTGTGAACCATCAGCTAGATGTGCAGCTGCTCCGAGAGAGCAGAGGAGATTTATTCCAGGGTTATTCTATCCCTTAACTTGAGATTTCATCGATTATGCACAGTGACGTTTGAGTTCTAGTTGGTGTGAAGTAAGAAAATCAGATAAATATAGAAACCTAGAGTTTAAGATGTACATGTCGAAAAATGCATATTTAACAACCAGCAGGTACCAAACACCTAGAAAACATTTTGATCTCTGCTATTTCAAATATTAAAATACCTCTTGCCAATGAAAATTAGTTCCAAATTAATATTTAGTATTATTCTTCATTCATGAATGATATCTTTTTTGTTTATTCTTAAGATGTATTTGTTTCAAAAAGTCATAACCAGAACTTGTCTACTTTATATATTGTCCAACAAAGATAACCAACATTTAAAGTCACATATATAGTATACATTTTAGGCTTAAATGACCTCAGAATTCATAACATTACGGATTGATTAATACTATAGTCGCCTATCTACGAAAGAGCTATCAAAATTAAAACTCCACAGAAATTAAGTAATTACACCATTTAAAACAAATACATAGCTTAATATTAATATGTGATATAAATGAAAATAGATATTCTTTGAGTTAATGTGAAGTTTTATTTCAGTAAAATACTTTAATCTTTCCACCAAATAAATTTAAATAGTTTGAATATATAAGATAAACCAAACCATTTTATAAAAGCAATCTATTTGGGATTTCAACAATTTTAATTTAGTTTCTGTTAAGAGACAAGATCTCGCTATGTTCCCCAGGCTAGACCTGAACTCCTGGGCTCAAGCAATCTTGTCATCTCAGCTTCCCAAATAGCTGGGACAACAGGCTCATGACACTGTGCCCAGCTATTCAGTATATTTTTGGTACATGCAAGAAATTTATTAATATACCCACATAGTTTATTCATCTCCCACAAAATTAAAAGAGAAAATAGTCTGTTTATTTTCTTCTCATTCTCTGCCATGTTTCAGCCACAGACCCCTAGATTTTGATTAATATATTTGAAAAGATGAAAATGACCCTGTCCCCTCAAAGCGTAAGGAATTACATTCAAGCAATTTAGTTCCGTCTACAGTGGCTGCACTTCCCATATTTATCTTATCAGAAAATGACGATGAATTTATACACCCAGGTTTATGTCGCTATCTCATTTTAAAGACTTTAACAGAAGTCTTTATATTCCCTATTTTTATTGCAGTGGTAGATATTCTTTAAGGAAGAAATTCTTTGCAGTAGAGCAGACCTGAAAAGGACTGCTCGGAATACCCTTCCCTGGCCAATTGCACTGACTCCAAAAACAGACTTCAAAGTGTAATCAGAGAGCAAAGCATGTGCGGTGTGCCCCCTGGAAACAAGGGGAAAGAGGAATCCAAGGGTTTATATGGTGGATATTCCACCTAACCAAAATCCCAAACTGATCATTCCTTTATGTTGCATTGATGATGCTTGAGCCACTGTGCCTCCCTCCCTGGCTGGGCCCCTCCTGTACTGAGGGCCTACCTTAAAGGATTGGAAACCTAGGCCTTGGAAGGTCCCCTGTAGGAAATGCCCCTGTGGAGCAGAGATTTGCAAGGACTGGAATCTTTGTTTTGAATAGAGTCGATTCTGCAAAGGATCACAGTTGTTTCCCATGATCTCTGCTTCTCCAGAAATGTCTCTCATTCTCTGCTGAGTTCTGGCTCTCAAATAACGGTGGGTGTGGAAAGCCTGTTTTCCTACTTATATATTTATCTTTCAAGCCATTTTGTGACCATCTTCCTCCTTCTTTCCCTCCCTTCCCTTATTCAGCAAATACTTGTGGGTCCCATACTTGCTGTTGTTTCTGACGTACAGACACATACAGAATGAGAGTGTGATGCTATTGTCCTTTTTTTTTTCATCCAGCAAAATGTGAGCCAGCATGTCGTCATGGAGGTGTCTGTGTTAGACCGAACAAGTGCCTCTGTAAAAAAGGATATCTTGGTCCTCAGTGTGAACAAGTGGACAGAAATATCCGCAGAGTGACCAGGGCAGGTATTCTTGATCAGATCATTGACATGACATCTTATTTGCTGGATCTAACAAGTTACATTGTATAGTTTCTGGGACTGTCTGAATATGCCTTTCCAATGGGCATTTATTTTTTATCCTGTCATTAAAAAGAAAGACTGTTATCCTGCTACACACTCCTGTGATTTCATTTTCTTTTATTAATTTAAAAATAATTTCCAGAAATGTGGAAATCCTCTGTGTGTATGTTGGCACGTTTGTTCACATATGCACGTACACACATTCATAACCCCTATACGAGTGGTTGCATAACAGATGGGTTTTAAATATATATACTTCCTTGTACAGAGTAATTTACACAGAAATTCCATTGTAAATTGATAACGGAATTTTTATGTCACCAGAAGAGATTATTGGACTTCCCAGGAATTTTCTGTCTGTAATCACTAAAGTCAACTTTAATGGAGTTTTGAAACATTACTGTGCAATCTGATGGATCTAATAAAAAAGGCAATATTTTTATATTAAAGGACTATACTATGAGAGAATGTTTCAGAACTCCCTGATGAATTTCCAATTGAGCAACTTGATATAAAATTGTAATCTTCATTTTTATCAGTGTATCCGATTACAAAATGTTACGCACTTACCTTTTTATTGGCAGAGAAATCTGGTTACTTCAGCTTAATCTCAAGATTGTTTTCCAGTGTTTTATAATTAAATCATAGCAGCATATTTTAAAAATCAATCTTCCTAAAAGGTCTGCTTTTATTGTATATTTTATTTGACAATAGGCACTGGGTTTGTGTTACATATTTATATTTTTTATTTTATTTTTATAATATAGACATCACCTAGATGAAACACCTTTACCATGTCCTGTAAAATACTAAAGTTACATTTTTCACCATCTTAATTGGAAAGAAGGGGAGTGAGAAAGCAAACAGTCTTTAATGTGCTGTGGATCTAATCTAGCAATGTATCCTTGTGCCAACATGTAATCATTAACGACGGATGAAAAAGCAAGAAAACAGCCAATCCTTATAAAATTCCAGCATTAAACATTTGTAAAAGTGCTTTTCACCATAGCAAGACTGTCAGAGTATATGTGATTAGAATGTTGCAGATTTCCACTGAATCGAACCTCACTGGAGAAGAGCTCACTCGTTTTTAACAAATCTTGGCTATGTAAGCTGTCACTTGTACAAATTTTTAATATAATAATTCTTGCCAAATATGACTTTAAATGTATATGTTCCTTCCGAACTCAATGAAAATACTCTTTGGTTAATGTATCAATAAATCTTCTGTAAATGTTCTGTTCAGGTTTTTAAAGAAATGACATGTTCTAACTTAAAACTGCAAAAAGTTTAGTAGACATTTTTCTTAAAGGTTTTTGAGGCCAGCTCTCCATGTTTGGATTTTAACAAAATTATAAGGCCTCTTTGCACTACTGAAAAACACACATCTACTCATGACAAGTGCATACCCACTATAGTTGTCCTCCTTCTGTAAACATCCAATCCTCTAAAATCTAAATTGTAGAGCAGTATAGATTACACAGCGCCAGCTGACTTTCCAAACCTGCTCCTTACCTTTAGGAATATGAGCCTCAGTTAAAAAGAAAAAAAAAAAAGTCTTGTAGCTAGTATTTCTCTATTGTTTTAAAGTGAGAGATTTGCAATTAAAGTCCAGTGAGCATTTATATAGAAACCACAATGTAGAAAGATTGGTTAAGTACACTGCTCTTGTCTTCCATATATGATTACTTAAGTTTCAAGTGACCTCATGCCAAATGGAAATGGGTTGAGAAATCTTGGTTCAGTGCTTAGTGAACAATAGCCTGCATTAAAAAGTGCATGCATAATTTTGCACAATTTAGATTCAACTGACAGTCTATTCAAAGAAGTCTCAGGATTAAATGAGCATGGAGACCAAATTGCCCTCTTACCCCAGAAAAGGGGTGGTCCCTTCTAGTCACACTAACACTTCATTGGCCCAACAGTGTGACAAATCTTGCAATGAACCATGCAGTAGCCTGCATCTGTAGGTTAATAGCAACCTTTTGTCTCCATTGCTTTCTCTTCATAGCCCTTTTACTGAATTCCATCACAGAAAGTTTTACAATTAAAAAAAAATGTCCTGACAACCATTTTTGTAAATGGACCTTACCATCTAATAGTCCCTTATTCAACGTGAGTGACACTAACAAAATGTGAACTTCTTGTGAGGGAGCCAGCTGTCTAAATCTGTCAAATCGTGCAGTTTTATTACACATTCTCCCGTTCCTAGTTTCACTGAAAACAATAAGGATGCTGCTATCTGTTCAGCAAAATCTGAAATATCAGGAGTTTCTTCTTATATGTTTAATCTCTCCAACTCTTCCTCAAAAGAAAAAAAAAGGTGTTCTATTGCCATTAGTTCTATTATTTTAAAATATCTATATTAAATTGACCAGATTCAGATATTTTATCCAGCTTTTTTTCCCAAGTGAAAGAGTCTCAAGTGACTTAGAAAAACATATGTGCCCCAGGTGTCATTGCGTTTTCTATTGTTAGTCGTTAGAATAAAAGACCAAGTTCTTCTCAAAAGAAGATAGCAAGACCCATGGACATTAAAGCCAAGCAAAGAAAATTAAGTCATTGGAGTCATTTCTTTCTGTTCTTAAGAGAAAAGTAGATAGCACTGGCTAATTGATGGCTACATATTTTAAACTAAGTGGTCAATTCAAAAAATCTCTTTGACCTTTTCTTTCAAGTAGATGTTTTAAATGCATGACTGTGGAATTATCTCCAGTGATTCATGATGAGAGGCAGGTAGGAGTTGGTTAAGAAGTATTAGCTCGGAAAAGTTATTGTTTCATCACATGAAAGGCAACATCCACTCAGTTCACAAAGCACACAGTCTAAAATGGAAGAAAATGTCCCTGGCAAGAATACTGGTGGGTAAGAGAAAGATGAAATAAAAAACTAGAAAAAGGTATATTATTATTATTACCTTGTCCATTCTCAAGCTTAAGCTTTGGGTGTCAGTTGAATGTGAAATGATGCGATGGTAGTTTTAAATAGTTAGAAATAATCTTTCTGCTACTCTTTCTGTCACACTCCTGTCCTGGTTCATAGAACCTTGTTTTCTCATTAACATAATGAGAAGACAACTGAATTGGCAGAGCATTAAAGTGAAAAGGAAGAAAGATTTCAGAAACTTGAGTGATGGCAAAAATCTGCATCCATCTATGCCATTTCTTCTTGGCATTTTATTTCAATGTAACTATTGTCAAAATATATCTTTTATTTTATCACCAAGAATACTCAGAAGTTTTCTCAGATCGATGAGCTATCTTAGAAACAGCCAAGAGACCTACCTGTACCACAGATATGATACATACAACCTCAATAGAAAATTATTCTGTCATTTACATGCCTCAGAGCAGTTATTTCTTCCCTATTTATTTCTTTGCAAATAATTACATAATAATGTACTAACAATTTTGAATCCATTTGCTTTTGGTCTCGTTTTTATCTCTAAATCATAAAATACACAACAAGCCTACTAAGTGTAAAATACAAGGTTAGATGCTGTATCTAGGGTCTTTCAAAGTGCACATTAAACTTTTGTTAGTCTAACATTCTGTTAAGTCTCTTAGCTTTGAAACATAAAAGAGAAATCAAGCCCAGGTTTTTAAGAGGAAAAATAAGGTATACCATGGGCAGTTGTAGTTGACTGATTAACAAATTAGTTTGAGCATTTCCCATCCAAGTACTAACCAGGCCCAACCCTGCTTAGCTTCCGAGATCAGAAGAGATCGGGCACATTCAGGGTGGTATGGCCATAGACTAATTTGAGCATCTCTATAAAATGTCACCTATGATGTCTCTATCCTCTGCCTCTCCCTCCCTCCCTTTATCTCTCTCTAATATATTTTCTATTCCCTTTTAGCCCCTCCCCTCTTCCTTCTCCTCTGTTTTCTATTGGTTTCGACTAGATAGTCATGTCTTCAGTATACCCATCATGAAGGTGTCCTGGGGTAGATTGCTATTGATTTTGCTAATTACAATCTTTTTCTTTATTTTTCTGAAAAATACCCTCTCCCGGTGTCACATTTGCTCAAATTCTATATCATAAGGAATAGGAGACAAACAGTATACTAGACTAGTCGATCTATTACAATTATTGAAAGAAATAACAAAAAGCATAAATGACCACCAGTCCAGATGCTCCAATTCAGCTGTTGCAGCATAGATACAGGAAAGACACGGCTAATAACCCCAGTCAAGAGCTTGCACCAACAGTAGGGAGAGTTAGTAGCTATTGCCTATCCAAGCAACAACCATCTCTTTGAAGTCTGTTTTGAAGAAGGTTATTCCAAATCTGTGAGGACAAAATAAGAAGTAGTTCCTCATTAGAGACTTCAGACTCTTCTTTTCCCCACTCCCAGGATGAGATATGAATTTGCAGAGAACTCAGACCAAAGTCCCATGGCCATAAAATGTACATATTTTTTTTATTACTCCCAGAAAGTTGGTGGGCCTACTACTGTAAATGCTGGCAAAGCCATCAGAAAGTTCTTCTTTAGAATATCTAAAAAGAAATACATGTTTACTATCTTAACCTCTTTTTCTTTGTCACACTAACACAAATTACTCACACTGCCAATAATTAATTTGATGTCAAGGAAGGTAGGAAACCCAAGAATAGAAGCATTTCAATATTAAAAACATGATCATGGAACCTGCCAAACACCAGTTGTAGCCAACTTCAACCCTTCTTTCTCTTAACTATCTTCCTTGAATAACTTTTGGAAATTGCTTTAATTTTAGGAGAGTAAGATATATTCATGAGATTGTAAGGGAGTGTTGTAGAGCTGTTTTCTTCTGAGTCATAGTGATTATTTTGCTAGCTGCTATGGAGAGATTTGTTCATTTAGGAGATTAGCACTTTTCTTAAATTCCTCATTAAATATGAACCCAAGGTACACCCATCATTTACTTTGTTTCCCCATATCACTTGTATAGGGCATATATGTCAATTGACAAAATAAAAAATAAATAACAGGTCCCTTCTCTCAACATAAAGTCTATGTTTAAAACTTATTATTTCCTTAGCCAGACTATACAGTAACCAAAAAAAAAAAAGGAAGAAGAAAATGGTATCAACTCAACATTAATTCTAAGGTTATCTCTCATGTGCATCACAAAGACATCATCTTTCATTCAGGGATTCTTGGGGGTTTTTTTGCATATGTAAATTATATATTACTTAAATCCAAAATACATTTATACATATTCAGGCAAGTTAATATAAATGTATGGTGAGTTTCTCAATTGACTATAATCTAAGTTAGCACATTGTATAGAAAGAACTGAACATTAACAGTGATGGGAAATTCATAATGGCTAAATATAAAATAAGCTTTGTCTTCACAGTTAGAAACTAATTCTTGTACACTTGTCTTTGCACTAAAAAATAACTAGTTGATAATTTCCATTTACATGAACAAGGTGTGATCAGGTTTGGTATGAGCAATGTGTTACACGTTTCCTTACCTCATATTTTTAAAATCTGAGATATAACTCTTTTAGAATAAATTAAGATTTTATGTAAAATAGAAGCCCCCTTCATGATACTACTATTGAGAAACCAAATTGACAACCTTATGAGAAAACAGATATTTCCTATATTTTATTATATTCACAGGTTATGTTTGGATGTACATTTCACCAAGAACCATATAGTAATAAGATAAATGATAACTGAGATACCATGAGATTTTTGAAATTTTATTTCCCAGGACATGCTATAGTAGACTATTTATTTAAAAGAAACCCATCTAATTACAATGAAAAAAAAATCATTGAATCATTATAATTAGCAAGCATAGAATAATACTGAAATGAATACTGTGTCTTTCCTGCTTTATCTGTGATTTTTTTTACAGTTTTAAAGAGTGATTAACTTTATCATTCTTCTAACATATTTTTGTTCCTTAAGTTGTTCATTATCCTTTAGGTTGTTGAAAATTAGGACAGTTTTGTCCAGAGCTTTATGCACAGAACCTACCAGAACCAATCCATGCTTGGGTTTCTGTGAATAAGAGGCAGAAGGCTTTGGGAACAAGTAGTAAAGGCAGGTACAAGTGAAAGGGAGCAGGATTAATATCTGCACTACTTGGTATTGCTATAAATGTCCTTCCAAAAAGTTATACACAAAGTCATTGGCTCAGATAATCCCTCTGAATTTGAACTAATCTGATTTATTTAGCCAAATTATTATAATATGCAGTTCTCCTTGGTCAATCTTCTATTATTCAGCCATCTATTCATGTATTAATTCAACAAATATTTATTGAAGTACCTACCATGATTACATGCTGTAGAAAAGACAAGGGCATTTACTAGGAGGCGTGAGTCCAGTGGGTATGATGAACATGTTTGCAGCAAAAGACAATAGTCATGTCCAACAGCTCTGATTCAGCTCGACATTAGAATTCAGCAGTAATGGTACAGATGGCCTAAAGTACATCTGTGTGTATCTGTATGTGTGCACACACCCATGTATATATATTTATCTATCTGTACAAACACTACATATGTATACACACTATCTATGTAATATATAATATATGTATAATGCATATAAATTCTAACAAGTGTATTTGTGTTATCTTTAAAATAGAACAATTGTATCTTGAAGTGGTAAATGCAGAGAATTGGTTTTATTGTTGATCTGTGGATTTAATGAATTTAGGTGAAAAGGATGTTTAAGTGTATAATTTCTTTTCTTAATTTAATATATTTATGTAAATGCATGCCTGAAATTTGGTTAGATTGGCTGTGTTTTGTTGTCTTTTAACGTGATCAAATGTATTAAACTTTATCTTATGACTTGATGTACATGTGCTATTTTACAATTCTTTTTTATTTCAGAATTTTTTTAAAAATTTCAAAATATTCAGATTATATAAACACTAATTTCTAAATATTCCATACCCAAACGACTTCAAAATAATTCTTGTCTATTGTCATTATTCGTGTTCTAATTTTAAAATTTTCTTCCAAAATATATGCTAATGTTCAGGGTCATTTTCCTTGTGTAGATAGAGTAGACAGCAATGAACATGTTACATTGATTTAAATTTGTTCTAAATTATAAATGACTTAACCCTGATACTTTCAAGTAAGAAAGAATAAGTGAAGAAGGAAGATTAGCAGTTAGGAATACCGAGTGCCCAAACTGAAGGGAAGAAGCATGTAAGAAGGGGAACAGGAAAAAAGGTGACTGCAAGTAGACTTTGCTGACCTTGCCATTTTGCTTCCAGTAAACCCTACCAAGAGTATTTGTATAAGATCTGATCTGCTGTTTTAAACATGAATATAAAACCTACAATATTCTTTAGAAGAGCAAAATGCTTTCATCTAAGTCCCCTTTCTTCCCAGATAAATACCTCTCTGACTCACTGAAAGGAAAAGCTCTTGCTCTCTCTCTGCGAGAGGTTAGCGATTCTAAGAGAATAAAATGTGTCTCCAGGTGCTTATTCACAATGCGTCCCTGAGCTCAGATTGCTTCCTAGAAGTTTTAAGTGAGGCAAAGTGACACCACGAAGGGTCCTCTAGCTGATTCTCACAGTGGCCCCATAAGCACCAGAGTGCTCATCCGTGCTCTGCTCTCCCAGCACTTAGCCATCCCCGTGGCTGAGCCATCCCCAGGGTCACCCTCTTTGTTTTCCGTGTGTCTTCTACTTTTTGAGTCCATGACAGACCTAGAAGAGTTCCCACGTACTTGAAGAAAATAATATTGCAGGCATGCAGTCTAGAGACGGAAGTGGTTTGTTGCTGCTGCTCAGCTCTCTGGGTTCCTTCACTGTCATCACCTGTGTAATCAGTTCCCTGCTTTAAATTCTCTCCTTTAGATTCCGGTTGATACGTACATTAATAAGAGTGACTTAGACACAGGTGAAAAGAGACGTGATACAGTCAAACTAAAAAGGGACAAGATGAGATCTTTTAGAGGGCACATTAAGAAACTGCTATCTTGGATCCCATGTGATTGTGATCACAATGAAGTTAGAAGAATCCCACCTCAAAACCTGATATGTAACTTTTACATTTTTAAGGCAGCTACCAATGGAAAGTTGTCACTGAGAATTTTCGTAGTTCCCGTTTGTACTATCACGACTCTCAGCTGCCCGTGTCCCTGGGAGTCTGACAGTTAATGTGACAGCTATTTCTATGAAGTTGTTCCTTTATACTTACTTTAAAAAAAAATTGAGACTAATTGACTATTTCCACTGGAAGTGCAATTTAAAATACCAGCCACACTTAATACCTCATCAGAAAAAAAAAATAGTTTTGTTTTCTATTTGGAGTTCCAAAGAGGTCTCTGGAGATTAATTCCTACCATCACTCAAAGAAATGAGAGGATAAAAGGAAGGAAAACAATTTGGATGAAATATTTCATCTGCATTTTTATAATTTGACTTGTATTTGATTTCTATACAATATCTTCTATGACTAAAATAAACAATTTAAACAGGGAAAGGAGTGGGTGGGGCAGGGGGGTGGGGGAGAAGGCTGGGGAGCTTCTGACTATAAAACTCATCCTTCTTGGGACTACGCCAGCATCAGAAACTACTTGGGCTCACTCTTGTAATTTAATAAGATGTTGTCAGATCCCTTTGACATATTTATAGCCTTATAATTAAAACTCCTTGATGCAAAATCCATGTGCTTCATGTAAAGCAATTTTGCTTATTGTAGACACTCTGTTCTGTGATCTATAGCTACCCAAAGCCACGCATGCCAGGTGTACCGTCCAGGATGCCGGGCTGGGGCTGTGAGGTGTGCATCCTGGGCCTTTGTCCTCCAACTAATTAGCCAGGTGCTGTGGGTACATCTCTCACTACATGTGGACTCAGCTACCTTACGCATAAAATGAGAGACTTAGGTTCCTTCAACTCCAACAGGTGTTACTATTAGATAGGACTCATTCCAGGATCCACGGGGATTGCAGGTTTGAAATTGCAGATCTTGGATAGGAACATTAACTGCTCCATTGCACTGACTCGTGGTGGTTACATAATCATAATAGACACTCTCACTCATTTTCCTCCAGTCTCCCAGTTTCCTCTTTGCCCTGGTCCTCCCACCCTTCTGTGGTTCTGTTGTCGTGTTCTCTCATGTGTTGTCTGAATGTCCTTTCTCTGTTCCTCCCATCCTGGTAAGGTTCCTTCTCGAATCCTTTCATGTCTTCTACAGCTGTCGCTCTAAATTTCTAAGGCACTGTCTGAGCTATGGCTATTGTTTCCTTTGTGCTGAAGATCACATTACTATTACAGGCAGCTGCCCCTCCAACCAGGGTCCTTAATGTCTGGTTTTGCAATTGTCAGAAACATCATTATTTTCTCTTCCATGATCTATGACCCCAAGAGGACTGCAGTAGGCACCCTTCCTGACAGATAGATGGCATATTCTGGGCACATACCAGGGCATAAATACCTAGTTGATACCATCTAAGAGACAGTCAAGTCAAGATACAGAAGAAAGCATAACCGTGACTATTAGTCTGCCCCAGCAAAGGACTATTAGTTCAGGCTGCCCCAGCAAAGGACCACACACTGGGTGGCTTAAGCAACAGAAATGTATGGTCTCACAGTCCTGGAGGCTAGGCATTCTCAGGGCCACCTCCATCTGAGGGCTGTGAGGGAAGGATCTGCACCAGGTCATCTCCTCCTGGTGTCTCCTCATATCACCTTCCCTCTACATGTGTCTCTGTGTCCAATTTTCCCCTTCTCATAAGGACTCCAGTCATATTGGATGAAGGTCCCCATAATGACCTCATTTTAACTAGATTCTCTCTGTAAAGACCCTCTCTTCAAATAAGGTCCCATTCTGAAGTACTGGGGGTTTGGACTTCAACATAGGAACTTGAGGCAAGGAAAGGGGAAGGGGACACAATTCAACCATGTCACCATGCCTCAGAAATGGCATCAGACTTACCAAGGTCTTGTTTTCATTGAGGCAGTGCTTCTCAAACTTCAGTGCGCCTCCAGTCACTTGGGGACTTTGCTAAAATACAGATTCTGATCCAGTAGGTCTGGGGTGGAGCCCAGATGATCCCTAACTCTGAGGTTGTGCTCGCCCTGCTGGTGCACAGGCCACACTTTGAGGAGCAGGATCTAATCCATGGTTGATGGGCCGTTTCAACTTCAAAGACAGAAAAGTAATACTGGAAAAAGCCTTCATGGAAGCATGGCCTTCTGCCTCCAAAAAGGAAACAATGATATGGCCTAAATCTTTATTCCCGGCGTGTGCTTAGTGGAGTAGAATGTACACGACAGCCATGAGATGTTTGTGTATAGCAGTCACTCACCTTCATGATGCTAGGCTGCTTTTTGTGGTTACTACAGCTGCTGTTATTAATATTTTCAGCGACAGCATTATAATCACACAAACAAGTACGATATTTCCATGTATGTTGGAATCCATCTATTTGCTCAAACTAAAACTGGGTGGCTAAAGCAATATGCACTATAAATAAAACATACTTGAGTTTAAGCTATGTAAATTGTGCCAATATAATACATAGTAATAACAGAAAACTGTGAAAGATTCCTAAAACAAAGAAAGATATAGACCCTGAAAAACTGGAAAATGAACTTCTGTGTTCATATTGAATTTTTTCCTACTAATTATTTTTTATAAATAGACTTTACTTTTTAGAGCAATTTTAGGGTCACAACAAACCTGAGCAGAAAGTACAGAGATATCACATATACCCTCTGCCCCACATATGCATAGCGTCTCCCATCATTACCAGCCCACATCAGAGCAGTACATTTGTTACAACTGATGAACCTACATTGACACATCATAATCACCCAAAGTCCATAGTTTACCTTGGGGTTCACTCTTAGTGTTGTCTATCTTATGGGTTGTGATAACTCTATAATGACGTGTACCACCATTATAGTATCATACAGAGTAGTTTCACTGCACTAAAAATCTGTGCTCTGCCAAGTCATCCCTCCCTCTGCTCAAGCCCTGGCAACCATTGATCTTTTAACTATCTCCATAGTTTTGCCTTTTCTAAAATGTCATATAGTTGGAATCATACAGAATGTAGCCTTTTCAGACTGGCTTCTTTCACTTAGTAATATCCATTTAAGTTTCCTCCAGTTATTTTGATAGTTCATTTCTTTTTAGCACCAAATAATAATTGTCTGGATAGACCACAGTTTGTTTATGTATTCACCTACTGAAAGACATCTTGGTTGTTTCCAAGTGTCAGCAATTATGAATAAAGCTGCTCTAACCAACCATGTGCATGTTTTTGTGTGGATGTAAGTTTTCAACCCCTTTGGGTAAATAGCAAGGAGCTCAACTGCTGGACTGTATAGTAAGGGTATGTTTAAGTTTTGGAAAAACCTGCCAAACTATCTCCCAAAGTGGCTGTACCATTTTGCATTCCCACCAGCAAGGACTGAGAGCTCCACATTCTCACCAGCATTTGGTGTTGTCAGTGAGCATTGAATTTTCAGAAATAAAGTTTTATAATTTTACCCTGACAACAAGGTATAATTGTGTGATTTAGAGTTATAAACATATCTGGAATTATGTCAAAATGCTATGGAAGCAGATTGAGTGTTGTTAAAGAATAATACATACTATCTGATCTGAACATTCATGTACTTTTTAGAACAGGTCTGCCCAGTAGAACCATCTGTGATGATGAAAATGTTCTATATCTGCTCTGTCCAATATGGTAGCCACGAGCTACATGTGGCTATTGAACCCTTGAAATGTGGCTGGTGCAACTAAGGAACTGAATGCTTAATTTTATGTACTTTTAATTAAATTTAAATATGTTTCCAATATAAAAATAGAGGTTTCTTATTAATATTGGCTACTTCAAAAATTAAAGCTAAAAGCAATTCAGACAGTTCAGTTCAATTCAAGCATTTCATACTGAAATGTTTCATATTCTTTTAAATTTTGTTCTCTTTTGATCCTGTAGTTTATTGCAAATAGTATGTACATGCTCTTTGCTCTGAAAATTTTACATTGGCCTTTGGCCAAAACAGGTAAAATCCTTAACTCCAAGTACGGTTTTATAGTGTAGTCAAAATCCATTATGCATGTGTGGAAACTATGCACTGTGATCATGTGTGCACATCTCTGAGTATATGCAAGCAAAGAAATAACACTGTGCACACAGAAGAATTGCTGGTGGGCAGAAGAAAGCAGAGCTGATGCTTGTCGTGTGCCAAACTCTCCTCAGTTAGAGAATATACAGACAGAGGAACCAGGAGCATGAGACTGCCACCACATGCCTTTATATTTAGTTCTATAAAATCCTCCTGGAAGAGAAGAATTTTGGAGGAGTAAGAAACAATATTGAGAGAAAGAAAATCAAATGCATTACCTTGATCTATAAGATTCAGCTCTAACAGTTTCACCACATGCAACCTGAAGATGTCATAAGGGATAAGCAATAAAGAGCCCAGGGGAATGTCAGAGCTCCAAAGAAAAAGTGAACAAAAGATGTCTCCCTAAGTGGAAGCACACATAACAGATATATGACAGTAGTGATTCAGTTAAACTGTATAGAAATAGGTAGTGTTTATAGTAGTAATAGCTAACACACGGTGCTGTGTGCCAGACACCTATTCTAAGAACTGTCAAGAGTTGTGAAGGGTATGAGATTTCACCCTACTTAGAAGCTAACAAGTTAGCCTGCCACAATTTCATGGATGCTGGCAGAAGACACGAAACTCCTGGGTCAGAAACAAAGGACAGTTTATTAAGCAGTAGCTAGACAGTTTATTAACCAGTAACTAGTCCCCTGAGCCCCAATTTTTCCATGGTGCCAGAAAGGGCCAGGTGATATCTGCACAGGCAGTGGGTTCAATTAGGAATCCCAAATCTTCTATAATTGACAATACAGCAAACCTATCTGATTTTTGCATTAGAGGGAGAAGCTATCTCTATCTCCCAAGGCTGTTTGTTATGCAAGCATACTTGAAAAGCTACATGAGAACAAAGACAGTCAGTCAGTGCTTCTGTTTACAAGATATGCAGAAGCACAAAGGCCCATGGAGAATCATCTCCCAATGAGTTATTCATATATATATTAAGTCATTTAACCTTCTCAATAACCACATGAGGTAGGTACTCTTATGCCATTGTATAGATGAAGAAATGGGACACAGAGTCTCACAGCTATTAAGTGGTAGAGTGAGGATCTGAATCCAGGCAATCTGGCTCTGGAGTAGCACTGTCAAACAGAAATATTATGTGAGCCACATATATCATTTTAAACTTTCTGGTAGCCACTATAGCCACATTAAAAAAGTAAAAAGAAACAAGTAAAACTAATGTTACTAATATATTTTATGTAACTCAATGTACCAGGAATAATATCATTTCAACATGTAATCAATATAAAAACTATTAATAAGATAGTTTACATTTTTATATTAAGCCTTTGAAAACCAGTGTGTATTCTACATTTATAGCACATCTCAATTCAGATGCATATTTTGCACATAAAATACTTGATCTATATTCAGTTTGCATAAAATTCACAGTTAAAAAAGCAGATTCACATACCCAAGTTGTTCCAAACATACTTAAAAGTTTTCTAATGACTGAATTTAGCACCACTTTTTAACATTGAACCAATTAAAATTAAACTGCTTAAACATTCAGTTTTTCAGTCCCAGGAGCCACATTCCAAGTGCTCAGTAGCCACACGTGGCTGGTGGCTTGGCTCCTGCATTGGACAGAATAGCTCTAGAGCCCGTGCACTTAATCACTGTGCTCTCCTGCCTTACAAAGAAAGTGCAAGAAAAAGTACAAAATTTTAACTTAATTCTTTGTTCTTCTACTTTGTTTAATGGAGTCACAGTGTTTACTTCCCTCAGCCCGCCCTGGAGGGCTGTTGAGAGGAGGGAAGGGAAGGGCAGTGCAGAAGGGAGGATCAGAGCACGGGCTGGCCATGCAACAGACCTGGTCGGATCCACACCCCACCACTTCCTGTCCCTTCCCTGCTGTGTTACCAGAAACACATATCCTGACTTCCCTATGCCCAGATGTTTTCATCTTTTTTAATTTAGTTTTTTAATTCCAAAATATTAAGGGGGTGCAGTGTTTTTGTCACATGGATAAATTGAATAATGTTGAAGTCAGGGCTTTTAGTATGTGCCCATCACCAGAGTAGTGTGCATGGTCCCTGATAGGTATGTTTTTAATCCCTCACCCCCTACCCTCTCCCCTTCTCAGTTTCCAACATCCTTTGCACCACTATATGACCATCTATACTCATTGTTTGGTACCCAGTTATTAGTGAGATCATGTAGTGTTTGTTTTTTCATCCATTCCTGGGATACTTCGCTCAGGGTAACATTCTCCAGTTCCATCTGAGTTGCTGCAAAAGACCTTATTTCATTCCTTTTTATGGCTGAGTAGTACTTATTGGAATCTTCATCTTTAGAATAGGGCAATAACAGCACCTCTGGGGATAAACCAAGGTGATTCATTTGAAGAACGTGCCACAGTGTTTGGCATATAGTTCATGCTAAATAAATGCCAATCATTATTTGGTAACTAGAGTGAATTTAACACAAAAGACCAAATGAACATTTAACAAGTAGACCATTTTAAGATGCCCATTTGTTTTCTGGTGGGAGAGCTCACTCACTTAGCTATGCAGCCCAATGTTATACCCTCTACTACCAAAAACCTTGAACAGCAGGCATCCCCAACCAAAACACCAGAACAGCGACTCTCTGAAAACACATGTCTGTTTCCTCAGGTGCTGTGTGGGACCCAGATCCCCAATTTCCAGCTCCATTAATTAGTGCTCTGGTTTTTCAGGCCAGTGCTTCTCAAACTTTTATGTCCTTTCTTACCAGTTATCTAGGGATCTTGTAAAAATGCAGTTTATGATTCACTAAGTATGGTGTGGAGCTCGAGAACCTGCATTTCTAATAAGTATCAGGTGATTCCAATGCAGCCGCTCCACAGATTTCTCTGAGTAGCAAAATTTTAGGCAATTCTATTTATCGTGCAAACTCTTCCAAAAATGATCACCAAACTGTTAGAATAAGGAATTATAGGATTAAGAAAAATATTATCTTTCTCCTGTAGACACATGTGAAAGGAAAAACCCTAAATGTATAGGGAAGCTGAAGTGCACCTGAATTTGAAGGATGGCTTCAAAGAAAGCATATTTCCAGAGAAAGTGACTCAGTAAGAGAATACTGAATTCTCTTCAGTAAGAGATGGTACTGAATGGTACAGCATGGTAATTCTTACATTCCTTTGACCTCAAAATGTAATTCAAAATCATGTGCTACACTATGAATTAATGTTGACTTTATAAATTATTCTGTGCTTATAGTTTGAGGCCCAAGGTAATTTGGACTAGATGATGACATGGTGGTAAGGTCCTGGACCAGTAATGGAAACTGAGTCAGAGTCTCAGAAGTCACTAATTAGTGCTATTTCTAATATCTCATATTTAAGAGACATTGGAGGATCAACATTTGGAAGAAACGAATGGAAGGAATAAATCTGTGCTTTATTTCATATTTCAAAAAATGGATATAAAGATAACTGCCATATTTTTGCAAACCTCAAATGAGATAACACAGTGAAATTGTTTTAAAAATAGAGTTCCATAGATACAAATACAATTAATTGTAAGTCCAACAGACCAAAATGGCTTCCTATGTTCTTGGTATAATAGACAATATTGATTGTTTCTGGTAAGGAGAAAAGGGAAGGGAGATTTGAAGTTTATTTAAATTTGCTCCTCCATTAAAAAGAAAACTAATTAAGCTCACAATTACATAACTGCTCTAAATTTCTAGGTATTTGTGCTGCCTCCCACAATGAGTTGTATTTACCACGAAGTTAATGATAATATTTACTCTTATCTTGTTTTCAAACATTTATTTCTGATGACGAGTTTAGTATAAGACAATGCAGTCATGCTTTTGTTGGTAAGCTTGCTCATTATCTAGCTAGACTCACTGTGTTACCAACTTTGGTAAAAACAAAATCCTCAGGGTTTTTCAAAGGCATGCTGAATGCTAAACACAGAAGTCATGTGGAGGGTCTATTGCACTTATCTCTCAAAGCAATGCAATAGCATTCTGGACAGGAACTCGCATTTTTCACCTGCATTCAACATTCCCTCGCCCCCTTCGTGGATCTATGTGAAGACTGGCCTCCGTACTTCCTTGTTTCATGGTAAGAAATCACTTGATTTGTTTCTGCTGGCTTCTTAGAAGCTTGCTTGAAAGTATTTCACTTCTACTTGGTTTGGCTTAGGATCTCATATTATTTGCTTCCCCTAAATGACTATCCCCTCTACAGTATAAGATTTCCAAAGAAAAAACAAACAAACAAACCAATCACTCTTATCTGTGTGCTATAGTTAGTTTGATTACCAGAGTTTTGGGGGGTAAAACAAGAGCCAAATAAACACAACCCTATATTTCCACAAGGAAAGAAAATAAAAGAAGAAAGGAGAACGGGAAAGAAGGAGGGAAAGAGGAAGGAGGAAAAGCAAAGAAAGAGGGAAGAAAGGAAAGGAGGTAAGGAAGGAGGGAGGGGAAGAGGAAGAAAATTAGAGGTTTCCTTCTTATACTCTCTCTTTTTTAATTTACACAATAAAACCCAGTAGGGCCTAGACTAGTCTTCCATAATCATATATTAATATCAATTCATTGGTGGATTGTTGTTTGAAAGTAGTCTATGCCCTATTGGGAAAACAGATGTAAAAGGCAGGTCTTCGTTCTCAAAATGTTTAGACTCTGGGAAGAGAAACAATCTAGACATGGAAAGATAGTACTATTAGTGTCTAAAAGTACTTACCAGGTAAAGAAAAGTTTTCGGCTTAAATTCAGCCACTTTGGTTATTTACCTAAGGCTAATAGGTTTGGGGCCTGGGTCAAGAGAGAAACGTAAAATCTCACTTGGTCACAATTAAGATTCCAGCTGAGATTTTCATTTGACCATTCAATGAACCCATCATCACTTGTCACCCTGGAGGTTGTTAAGATTCCATATACCATACTCAGGCCTGCTGGACTCCTGGGGTAGACAAGTAGTATCTTCCCACCATCTCTATTAGTATCACAAGCTCCTAATTCAACCTGTATATTCAGCTCCAATTCAATATTTCTGCTATTCTTTTGGTTATCATGTTTTATGAGCTACTTCCCTAGAAGCAGAAGCAGTGCAACCAAAATATATACAGGCATACCTTGAAGATATTGCAGGTTTGGTTCTAGACCACAGCCATAAAGCAAAATCACAATAAAACAAGTCATGCAAATTCTTTGGTTTCCAAGTTCATATAAAAGTTATGTTTATACTATATAGTCTGTTAAGTATGTAATAGCATTATGTCTAAAAAAATGTACACACCTCAATTAAAAATATTTTATTGCTAAAAAATGCTAATGATCACCTGAGGAGCCTTCAGTGAGACATAATCTTTTTGCTGGTGGAGGGTCTTTCCACCTCCACGGAGTCATCAAAGATCACTGATCACAAATTACCATAGGAGATACAATAATAATGAAAAATATGAAATATTGCAAGAATTACCAAAATAAGACACAGAGACACAAGGTGAGAGCATGCTGTTGGAAAAAGGTGCTGATGGACTTGCTCAACAATGGGTTGCCACAAACCTTCAATTTTGTAAAAAAAAAAAAAAAAATACCTGTGAAGCTCAATAAAGCAAAGCACAACAAAATGAGGTATGCCTGTACCCTGGTTCAGAAAGGTTTATTTGCAGGCAGGTAGCCTGGGCTAATAACAGTGTGGCATTGCCATACTGCTTCAAACAAAATGTATTCAGTTAACTTTTTATAAAGTTAAATTCCCTACTAAAAAGGTACACATGAATATTGCCACAGAAACAAAACAGAAATATGCAGCTTCTCAAAATCAGTACCTTGTACTGCCAGACTTACTTTGTGATTCAATTTGCTTCTGTTCCTTATGGGAAAAAAAAATAGCAATGCCAATATTTGTAAGAAATCCTCATTTAAAAACCATCATGTCAAGCCATGTCATTACTATTCTTTTATCAAAATGTATTTTTCACAGCATCCCTAAGAGTGGCTGGTTCATGAGATCCCCAAGTAGAATTTTAAAAGTCCACTTGGAGAACTTTGTCTAGACCTATTCAACCTCAATTCCACCATCTCCAAATGCCTTTCTAAGCAACTTAACAAAACACTTTAGACATATGTAATAGAGAGTTGAGCTCATTAATGAAAAAACTTAAAGGGAGCCCCCACAGTCTCAGAAAATAGTTCCTTACCCAGACCTGGGTAACTTATATGCAACCTAATCAGTGGCCAAATGCTTCGCTATGTCACTATCTGACAAGGTAAAATGTAACCCAACATATACCTTGAATTAGGTGTCTGTAGCAGGGCATTCCTCAACATATTCACTGTCGTGTATTGGAGAACTTGGAGTGCTGCTGGAAAGACTACACTGGACAGAAGAATGGTGGAGGAAAGGCAGGTGCTTATTAGCAGAGATTATATCTCTGAGAAGTGGGTCTGGCTCATGGGCTTCCAGGGCAAAAAGGCTAAGGAGCAGAGGAAGAGCTTCAGAATGTCTGTGTCTTTCAAATAAAAACCGAACAACATTGGAGAATTGTCACCTTAAAAGGAAGAAGGGGCAGGGAAGACTTCTTATTGCTGCTGGGTAGCTATTGCTGCATCCTTTGGAAAATGGGTGGATCAAGGAGGAAAGGCTATTTCAAAATGATGTGTTTTAGTTCCATGAAAGAGTTGAGTTGATTCATGAATGTATCCTGCCATTTGGGCATTCATTCAACATTCAGCTAAATAATTGCACACTCACTTTGGGCTAGTGGTATAGGAATAATCAAGACATACAAAGCTCTAGCCCTCAGAGAACATATATTCTAAGGAGAGAGACATATTAGAGAAATTAACGATAAACACGATACTTACATGTTGCAGTAAGTGACATTGTGACAGATCGTGTTTTTTAAGGAGGGGAGCAACAGGATCTCCCATCCCACTTGTTTCCTAGAGTCATCCCCCATCAGGACATGGAGTCTTATTCCTCCACCCTTGAATACGGGCCAATAAAAAGTAGAATTGATGCTGAGTGACTTTCAAAGCTAAGTCATAAAAGATGATGCAACTTCCACCTCACTCACAGAAACACTTGGCCGATGAAGACTTCAGCCACCAAGTAAGCAGCTGAACTACCCTGAGGCCATTATGCTGTGAAAAAGCTAAAACTAGCCCCAGTGGAAAGACCATTAGACCACACGCAGGAACAGTCATGTCTAGCCTGCCCCGCCCATTAGAGCCTTGTGTCGTTCCAGCTCCAGTCACGTCCTGACTGTGACGGCATGACAGACCCTGAGCAGTGGCCACCCAGTCAAACCTTTCCTCAATTCCTACCCCAAAGAAATGGCAAGATATAATAAAACGATTGCTTTTGCTTTAACTCACTAAGTTCTAGAGTTATTGATAAAAAGGACAGTTAAGAAGGAAAGGAACAGGGTGATGACAGAGATAGCAACTGGGAGTGAGAGCTGCTTTAAACAGGGAGACCACAGAAATCCCACCACAGGAGAAGGATGTAGGAGTTTGGGGAAGGACATCCAGGCAGAAGCAGAACCGAGACCTGGAGATAAAAAAAAATAAAAAATAAAAAAAAAACCTGTTGTGGACACCACAGTGGCTCAAGTATTGGGAACAAAGGAAAGAACGAAGTGGGAGATGTAGGCAGGAGACAATTATGCTTGGTCTTGTAGGACTGAAAAGGAGTTTGGGTTTCATTTTAAGCACATTGGGAAGCACTCGGGTGGTTTAAAGCCACTAACTAACACCAGTCCATACCCATTACTCTGGCTGTTTTGGTTTGAAGGCTCCTCCTCCAGCCCACAGTTCTCTTGGTGTATGATCACTAACCCAAATAATGGGCTTCAGTGTCCACTGGAAGCTGGAAAGAAGAGACATCAAGAGACAGTACAGCCAGAACTCCAATCACCACTTTCCATTCACACACGGTTCCCATGCATCCTACACCTCAGAGACTGGCGCCCTACTCTGTACAGAATTTCCTGGCCACCAAGACATCTGGTCCTGAACTCTCCCAACCTTGCACTCTTGTTTTAATTTTTTTTATGTTCACACCTATTTTTCCTCCAAGAAACTTCATTTTGTACTTCCCCACAGACCCCTACACTGAGCATATACTTGTCAAACTAATGACTTGCTAGAAGAATGCAAAATGAAATATACCAAGAATGGAAAAATAAGCACCACGTGTACTCACCAGCAAATTGATATTAACTGATCAACACCTAAGTGGACATATAGGAATAACATTTATCAGGCGTTGGGCAGATGGGAGGGGGGAGGAGGGGATGGGTATATACATACACAATGAGTGTGATGCGCACCATCTGGGGGATGGACACGCTTGAAGCTCTGACTGGGGAGGGGGGAAGGGCAACACACGTAACGTAAACATTTGTACCCCCATAATATGCTGAAATAAAAAAATAAAAAAAAACAATGAAAGATACACCAAATGTCTGATGTAATAGAGAAATCTGCACGTTTAGTAAACTGTAATCTTCAAACTCTGTCCTTATTTTGATGGGTCCTTCCAGGTGAAGTCTTTTGTGTCTAGAGCCTTCAATAAATCCTCCCTGGTTTCTGAGATCTGTGTAGTCTATTTTTTTTTAAACAGCATTTGCAATTCTAAAGACACTCCCAGGAATTTCAGCACTGTGAGCAAAGAAGGGAGGTAGAGATGGGGGATGACTTGGGAGAGGGTGGACGGGGTGGCCGACTGGTTCTTATCATAACTGTTTAAGTTTCATTTACATTTTTCTCTGGATTGCTGGGTCCAGGGCAGTGTTATTTGATGTTGAACACCTGGCTCCACACACACAGAGCTGCAGCCAGCCCTGCTGAGAGCAGCACTGACATTTCTGCTGTATAGAATTACACAATGGGACCAAAATGTGGACACCCATGGGCTCCATCTGGTTCATGAGATTCTGGCTCAAAAGGCATCACACCATCCACGATTACAGAAGCACCAGAGTCTCTCCTGTGCCTTTAGTTCCTGTGGTAAAAGAAGGCTTGCCATTGTTCTTAAGCCATTTGATTTTGTTCATTGGCCATTTTTATAGGGCTCAGTTTACTCTTTGACGAGCCGTGAGTGAGAGATGAGTAAAACCCTATACTACCTTGTGCTAAGCTGATTCTCGGGGGATCCTTGGCCACATTCAGTCAGAGCTATGTTCAAATGGAAAAATACATGGCTCGGGGAGCTCCCTAGCTTGTGAGAATCCAGAACAATTCACAGGGTGCTAGCTACGAACAAACACACAGGGACCTCTAGAATGGTCCCATGCATGCAAATCACCTGGGTGGTCTTAGAAAATGCAGATTCAGATACAGAGGTCTGAATTGAGGCCCGAGACTGCGTTACTAACAAGCTTCCAGCGGATGTCAATGCCCCAGTCCAAGACCGTACTTCGTGTAATAAAAGTCTAGTCTAGACTTGAGATTCTACAGCCCATGCCCCTAGCATAGTGGTTCTCAAATTATGGTCCCTGGACCAGCAGCCTTAGCCTTACTTGGGAACTTAATAAATGCAAATTCTCAGGCCCCACTCCAGACCTACTGGGTTGTAAATTCTAAGGGTGAAGCCCAGTTATCTGTGTTTCAGTGTGCCCTCCAGGAGATTCTGACTGATGGATGCTGAAGTTTGAGAACCAAGGCACTATCAAGATTTACTTACCCAAGTGAACTAAAGAATTTCAGCCACAGTCTCCAGACTTTGACCTAGTAACTAACAGCTACAGAATCAGAAAGTTTGATGTATCTGACATAACTCTAAATTTTAGAGTGACCAGGTGCAGTGGCTCACACCTGTAATCTTGATGCTTTGGGAAGACAAGGCCGTAGGATCCCTTGAGGCCAGGAGTACAAGACGAGCCTGGGAAACATAGAGAGACTCTGTCTCTACAAAAAATTTAAAAATTCACTGGATATGGTGGCACACATCTGTAATCTTAACTACTCAGGATGTTGAAGCAGGAGGATTGCTCGAGTCTAGGAGCTTGAATTACAGTAAGTTATGATCATACCACTGCACACTAGCCTGGGTGACAGAGAGACCCCATCTCTCTAAAAACTTAAAAAACTGGCCAGGTGCAGTGGCTCATGCCTGTAATCCTAACATTCTGGGATGATGAGGCAGGAGGATCACTTGATGTCAGGAGTTCCAGACCAGCCTGAGCAAGAATGAGATCCCGTCTCTACTAAAAATAGAAAGAATTAGTCAGGTGTGGCAGCATGCACTCATAGTCCCAGCTACTCGGGAGGCTGAGGCAGAAGGATTGCTCAAGCCCAGGAGTCTGAGGTTTCAGTGAGCTAGGCTGATACCACAGCACTCTAGCCAGGGCAACAGAGCAAGACAGTGTCTCAAAAAAAAGGGGAAAAAAATTTTAAAACTAAAAAGCAATAAGTTTAGAGTTAAAATCCATTTCAAAATGTTTTATCTTCATCATCAAGATACAATTTTATATAAAAATCCTCAGCATTTTTTCACACTTAAAAAGATTAATCCCTTCAACCCTCTTTTAAAGACCTAGTTCAATAACATGATCTTTGGGCAAGTCTAAAATCCTGAAAACTGGGCTCTTAATGTACAGGTATAGATACCAGGCCAAGAGGAACGGGAGCACATCTTTGAGCATTTTCAGTGGCCTTGCGGTTTTACCCTTGCAGGGAGGTAAACAGGAAGCTCTGTATTGTCTGTCTCTGACTAGAAAATGGTGGACTCAAGCGTCCGTTTCTTCTACTCAAATGGAGTAAGTCAAATGGATAACGACCTGAAATGATTGGCAGGATCAATAAGCTAGTAAGAACTAGAATATCTTCCCAGTGCAGGCTGGAAAAACATCTCTGACCTCAGACCTTGAGGCAAAATTTCTGGGCCTGCCAGGCCCCTGTTAACTGTCTGTCACCTCTGAAAGTGCAAAACGGCAGGTTACCCCACAGGTCACCAGAGAAGGTGGGACCTGGAGCCTGTCCAGGCCACATAACACCACCTGGGACGCCAGTGAACCAGGCCTAGAGCCTTCATACCTACTCTGGTTTCAACTTTCACAACTGGGACCACTTTGCAATTTCAGTTTTAAGAGTAATCTTGGGGAGAAATACATAAACCCCTGACTAATACCTTCTCGACTATAACTATGCTAGTACAAGACCGTGCAGCAATTTGAATAACGCTGACTAATAACATGTTAGACTACTATAACCCTTTTCATCTGACGACCTCAAAGCACTCTGCCCCTATGACCTCACTAATCCTTGAAACAACTTCTGTGAAATATATGGGAAATATTATTATCTCCACTTCTCAGGAGGAAAAAAGAAAGCGTGTGTGAATTGCCCAGGTGTCACTCTGATCTCATAACTAAGTTCAGGGCTCACTAAGAGCAGGCAGGGGGATTTGGGGTATTGGGGGGGGCTCAGGAAAAAGGGGGGGCAGGAGGATGAGAACCCAGAGAGAAAACGACTTTGGTTGCAATGTAAACATTAGTCATGGAATCAATAGAATTACTAGAAAACAAAAAGAGCGTTGACTTTTAAATGCCATGTCTAGGGTTGAGTAAAAAAAAAAAAAAAAGTTAGTTTTGTTTCAGAATACAAATTTTATATCTCCATGTTTTGCTTTAGTCTTTATTTGGGACAACGTAGCTTTAGGGGAACGTGAAGGGAGGTCCCTGCTTGATCTCTCCTCATTGCTCAAGTTCATCTTGTGAAGTTCTGCCCAAGGTCAATAGTGAAGCTTATATTAAGATTCTCATCCTTAGTTTCCTGATGGTTCCCTTGACTCGACTTCTTTTTCCCAATACTGCTTTTGTAATCCACATTTTTATTTATGCAACAATTACAAAATTTTCCCCAGGGAGTCATTCAGGATATTATCAAAGGTACCTCAGAGTTCCTGAACTGATAAGTTTACATTTAAAACATTTGCCTTTCTTTCTTTTCTTTTTTCTTTCTTTTCCTTCCTTCTTTCTTCTTTCTTTCCAATTTTAAAATGTCAAAGGCTTCCTGACATGCTTTGGCCATGGAAATGGAACATATTTTCTCATTAGGTTAATTAATGGCTCTGCTTGGGTGGCATAATTTGGTGTAAGTTTCCTTTTAGAATTCTGTCATAACTAAAAAGGATCTTATTTTTGTTATGTTTTGTGGTGTCTTTAAATTTTTATGACTTCTACTTTGTTTAGTCTATGTGTAATCCTTCTTTTGAAACCTAATGTCCTAGAAAATTTACAGTTTTCTCTCAAAACTGGCACTTTTTACATTTTACGGTGATTCCTGTTTCTTTAGTTCTCACTAGAACTTCAGTTAAGTCCTTAAGGTGTAATTCGCAGCTCAGGGGATTTATGATTACATCGTCAAAGTAAACTCCCCGAGAGCAATATATTAAACCTGACAAGATGCTGTTCATTAATCTCTGAAATAGAGCCAGGTGTGATGTAGTGAAGTGAGGCTTCCAACTAAGAACAGCTGAAGAACCCTCAGCTGCCCCGTCGGGAGAGGATTCCTTCCCCCGTCTCTGCCAAGGCCACCTGGGTGAGGACCGAGAGGGCCAAAGGCCTTTCCTCTGCCAACCATGGTGTTCCCTGTCTCTGCTGGTGTTCCTACAGCTCCGCAGCTTCTCGCCTTTTCACGTGTTCATTCATTCAACAAATATTTACTGAGAGCCTACTACGGGTCAGGCTCCAGGGGCCCTGGAAAGATAGCAGTGACCAAAACAGGCACAGCCCCTCACCCCATGGGGCTTATCGCTTGTCTAACTGTAAGCAAAGGCCAACAAGACCGTTTTATCCAACACTACCAAACCTATGTGACGCAAATGACATTGCCTGGATCTGAGGCATTTCTTTTCCACCCTGGATGTAGGTTTGATGATAAATGAGTCCCAGCATCTGAGAGTGAGATGACAGGACGGCCCAAGGAGTGCTCGGGTAGAGGTTTGCAAACAGCACTACCAAGGAGAAGCAGCCAAAGCTGTCTGCGGGCAGTCAGTGCACGCTCAGTAAAGCAGATCCAGCTAACCACTGCACAACACTACCTCTGCATCAACAAGGAACATCCAGATAAAACGCGGCACCTCTTAAAGGCATTTGTGTGTCTTTTCTCAGAATTTTCTGTTTCCCTGCATAAAATAGTGGGCAAATGCAATGTGGGATTGGATTGGATCCTGGAACAGAAAAAGGATCTGAATGGAAAAACAGGTAAAACCTGTACAAAGTCTGGAGTTTAGTTAATAGTGATATATCAATATTGGTTTCTTATTTTTGACCAATGTACTGTGGTAATGCAGACGTTAATGCTGGAAAAACAGGGTGAGGGTGATTTAGGAACTCTCTATACTTCCCATGCACCTTTTCTATAATTCTAAAACTACTCTGAAATAAAAAGCTTATTATAAAAAGTTTTGTTTATAAACAAGGATCCTTAGAATGAATCATAAAAAGCTACTAAAATCAAACAAAAGCAGGTACTGGGCATGGGAAGAGAATATAACTCCTGATGACAAACTAAAAATCTTGAAACAAAGGAAAAATATGTCTAGAAACCCAAAGCCCAGACACTGATATTCTGCTAATGACAATATTCTCACTGGTATTTTTTCCTCTCTCCGATGCCACCTGAAGTTTGCCTTGTTGGTTTTAAGATCTCCTTTCAAGGTGTGCGTAAAAGAAACAAGCGTGTAGAAGAATCATAGTCCCAAGTTAAAGAAGCAAGATTCCTGTCATTTCATTTTATAACCCTTTGAATACACTTGTTCCTTCGATCACTGCCACCTTCACTAATTCTCACACACGCACACACACGTACGCACACGCACGCACACGCACGCACACATGCACGTACACACACATGCACACGCACACGCATGCACTCACATTCACACGGGATCATTGCTGAAACACAGCTAGCTCATCCTTCTCTGTCTGCACACTCGCTCTGCATTTTCCTGTATTTGCCTAGCCAGGTAGAAACTTCTTTTGAAATAACATAACAAGCATTTATGCGTGTAGATTAAAGATATTCCTATCTTAGAATTACATTTAGGAAGACTTGGCTTATAGCATCTCCTAAGCGATTCTTGTTTTTGTTAGACTTGTTACCCTGTGAGGTAGTTACACAATGCATGCAATACGCGCAGCCATTTAAATCTTTCCAGGGAGAATTTTCCATTTCAAATAGAAATGGTGGTAATGAAAGCAATATTTTCTTAGCTAGCTGCATGCCTGAAAAGATAATGGTTTTGTAAACCAAGCATACACCTCTGAACAAACTACTGGCTGCAATAAGGGACTTTCTGAAAGAGTGGAGTTAGCCTTTCAACATTCAAATGGTGCTTTGTTTAAGATGAAAATTTATCCCCATCCAGGGAAATGGATCATAGAATTAGAATATTAGAGCTGGGAGGATTCGTAGAGATCATCTAATATAATTTTATTTTATTAAAGATGAGAAGAACTGAGGCCTGGGAGCTTGTGCCTCGTTCAAGTCTTTCATGATTGAGCTAAGCTCAAAACCAGATGCCAGATGCCAGGCCCACTGTCTCCGCCTTGTGCCAAACTGGACCATCATCCTGGGGCCAACGTTCTGGGGAAAAACCACATTAAAACTAATGTGAATACTCAAAAACTTTGTTTTGTGTTCCATACTTTCTTTATTTAAACATAATAATGTGTGCAAGCAACTGGAAGTACCACACTCATGCCGTTTGTAAATGCCATTTGTAACTGTTGTTATTACTACCGTTATTATCTACATTGGGCTGTAAGAGAGACACATGCAAATTCTACAAAATCTACACTGGAAAGAAAGGCAATTTTTACACATTGATGATTGTCTTCTGCCCTATCCCTTCCAATTCCACTACACTCTCTTGAGGTCAGCAAAGAGACCTCAAAAGGTCTCTTTGAGGTCTCAATGAGGGCCCCTATTGTCTTCAAGAATCTGCTTCCTTCTTGTGGAAGGAAAATTCCTTTCCTTCTTGTGGACTTTCACTTTCTCCTTTTCAATATATATAAGCGGACAAGGAGGACTCACTGAAGAACAGAGTCCAGGTTTCTAGAAAGGCTCTGCAAATAGGAAGTAAAACCACATCACACCGTTCATCTGCCAAAAGTAATAAACCCAGCCAGCCTCAGTGCCCTCTTGACTTCGTCAGCAACTAACGCTCCTCGTTTCTCCCTTTCCTTGCAAAGGAAGAGGAAAAAATGCCAAGCAAAGAATGCCAGGCAAATCAAACCTTGGGAAAAATAACATCTTCAAACTCAGGGCAAAATTCTCAGTTCCAGTCCTTGCTACAGATGTCCCATCCGGTATGGTTGGCAGCAAACACTGCTCTTGGAACAAGATGCAGAACACAGGTTAGAGAGATCTGGGCCAGAGATGGTTTGTTAACTTTTAATTCATACTTACAGAGCCTGAGAAATTTCACTATGATTTAGTTTCCTGCAATAATCAGAACAAATCCACATAAGAGATGTGTTCCTTATACCTGTACAGCTTTAAGAAATATATCTTCTGATGTCCCACAAATTATTTTAATTAATTACTCCTCAAATAAGTCAGCCTGTGCTTATCTTTAATTGGTGGGAAAAAATGACAAAACTCAAGATTCAGTATTCTAGTATCTCCCCCAAGAAGAAACGGCTGTGGGAATTGCAGCTTGGCAAGGACGTTCTTTAATCTTTCCTTCGTTCCAACTTGAATCCACCTGCTTCCTCCCTTCCAAATCTGTAGAGGATTACTTGAGAACAAGTAAAAAAGCCCACCTTCCTAATGTTGGCTCTAACTGTCTACTCACTTACAGAAAAAAAATAAAGAAAGAATAACTTTCAATGAAACACGCTTTCTGAAATATGGAGCTTTGGATTAAAAGTCAAAACACTTGAATTTTTCTAAGGTGTACAATGTGACGTATTTTTTAATTGGAAATTGATAAATTATAATTATAGATTATGAGGTATAAAGTGATGCTATAATCCACAAGTGCAGTGTGGAATAATTAAATCAAGCTAATTAATACAGCTGTCTCCTCAAATAGTTATTTGTGATGAGAGCTTTTGAAATTTACTCCTTTAGTGATTTCAAAATGTATGATACATTACATTTTTATTTACTATAATCTATATTAATAGATCTCAACAGCAATAGATCTCAAAGAAAAAAAAACTTTCCCTGTCTAAGAGGCTTTGTACCCTTTGACCATAATCTCCCCATTTTTCCCACCTCCCAGCCTCTGTAACCACCATTCTACTCCCTGCTTCTATGAGTTCCATTGTTTTGGATTCCATATTTACGTGAGAACATGCAGTATTTGTCTTTCCATGCCTGGCTTCTTTCACTTAGCATAATGTTCTCCAATTCCATTTATATTGTCACAAATGACAATATTTCTTTCTTTTTAAAGATTGAGTAGCATTCCATCATGTATCTATGCCACATTTTCTTTATTCATTCATCTGTGGATGGACACTTAGGTTGATTCCATAAAGACACTTCGGTTTTGATCCCTGCTCTGCCATGAGTTCATTATGTGTCATCTCTGGCTTCTTAAACTTTTTCGGGGTCTTCCAACATATTCTTTTAATAATAACGATAGTCCACGGAGTAACAGATGCTGACAAGAATGTGGAGAAAGGAGACCCCTCATAAACTGTGGGAATATAAGTTAGTACAACCACTATGGAAACCTGTATAGAGGTTCCTCAAAAAACTAAAAATAAAACCACCATAATAGCCAGCAATTCTATTACTGAATATATATCCAAAAGAAAAGAAATCAGTACCAAAGCGACAGCTGCACTCCCATGTTTATTGCAGCACTATACATCATAGCCAATATATGGAATCAACATAAGTGTCCATCTATGGGTGAGTGGACAAAGAAAATGTGGTACATATACACAATGGAATATTATTCAGCCACAAAAATAATGAAATCCTCTCATATGCAGCAACATGGATGGAATTGGAGAACATTATGCTAAGTGAAATAAGCCAGGCATAGAAAGACAAATATCACATGTCCTCATTCATATAAGTGGGAGCTAAAAAAGTGGATCCCATGAAGATAGAGAGTAAATCAATGGTTACCAGGGGCCAGGAAGTGTAGGGGAGAGGAGGAAAGAAGAGAGGTCGACTAATGGGTTCAAATATACAGTTTGATGGAAGAAAGAAGACCTAGTGTTTGATAGATCAGTAGGGTGACTGTAGTTTACAATAATCTATTGTATATTTCAAAATAACTGACAGTGAATAATTTGAATGTTTCTAGCATAAAGGAAAGATAAATATTGAAGGTAATGGATACACCAATTATACTGACTTGGTCTTTACAAATTATAAAAGTGTATTAAATTATCACATATACCGAAAATATGTACATCTATTATATACCAATTTAAAAAATAAAATAAGAGTAGTTTCTTGTAGCTCTCCTATTTAGATTTTATTATTCTTGAAATTAGATTTCTATAAAACAGGCAGAAGTACATCAACATCTTCAAAAGTGGCTATCAGGTGTGGAGAAAGGCACATGCTTTTATCTCTAGAGATGAGTATTAATGAGGGGAAAAGAGGTTCTATTACTGGGGGGAAAAAATCTTCTTGATTAGAACATCATTCAGGTTTTTATTTTTACCCATTCACCAAACCTTGCCTTTAACTGCTATTTTCTCTACCCAGGGTTTCTTCCAGGAGAGAATGCCATCAGCAGAGAACTTAATTGCATCCAGAGAAACTTTTCCCACAGGGATTAAAAATTAACCAAGAAGGTAACATTTTGGAAGCATTGCTTCGTGGCCAATCCTCATTTTGAAACAGATTCCACCGTGGATTGTGGAAAGAAGTAGCTAGCATACATTGAGTCCACTCAGCATCAGAATGAATACTCCATGTTTAACATCCATTGACTCATCTAATCATCACAGCGCTAAAGAAAAGATATTAATATCCCCTTTTTTACAGACGTAGAAAACTAGGCACAAAGAAGTTTAATGACTTGTCTAATGTCACATATATAATAAATACTGGGACAGAAATTTAAACCAAATGTGTCTAATTCCAAAGCCTTTCCTTTACAACATGTGAGTGTATTTATACAGTGCTTTGCCTCTTAGAAAAGATTTAGCTTATTAATGGTATCTAAGTTGATTTTCCTTACTCAACACAAAGTACATACAGAGTCATGTAAGTACCACGCTTTATTTAAACAGTCCAGCACAAACTATTGGATTTGATGAGTTCTAACACGAATTCAAAATAAGAAAGAAAAGAATATTCTTATTTTACAAGTGACTAATGTATGATCATCGTTGTGGAAGATACAACCAATGTTTCCAAAGTCACCCAAGGGATTACACACCAGACTGAGAAGTCCTCACACTGGTGATTCTTTTCAAATAATATTTCCCTTCCGCACCCTGGCTTCAACCCAGAGAATTTCAAGGAGCAAAAGAGACAGGACGGAGGAGCATGGCCAGCTCCTCCAGGGCAGTGGGTCAAAGGCATGCCTAGAGTGCAAAGGCCACCAAAGTGAAAATCAAAGAATCACCCCTGATAGCTTTGTTTTCAGTCAAGAGAGGCTTTTGAAGTTCCCTGGCTGGGATTAAACCCCCCAAACATCCCTTCAACCCATCCCCCATTTAGTAAGCACAGTATTTATTTACTTCTCTTTACCCTCCTGTATCTGGGAACATCAGGGGCCGTGAGAGGGAAGAGGCAGGAGGAGCAGGCAGAGCTTCCAGGTGTCCTGCTCCAAAGGATTAGAACAGCTCAGGTTTCAACTCTCCACCATCCCACCCATTTACTCCTTCATGCTGCACCCATCACTCACCCTGACAGGAACACCTTGCACTTTTGGCTGTCTTCATAGGAGGTGTTTATAAATAAGAGCACCTGTCTGTGAAAGCCAGACATTCACAGGAGTGGCCAAGGAGACAATAGATTACATGTCTGGGGAATTTTTGTGCCTGAACTTTTCCAATAGCAGCTGTATCTGCACTATAGGCTTTTGTGAGATTTTGTGTTGCGAGAGAGAGCAAGAAAGACCGAGAGAGACACAGGTTCCTTGTCTTTGTGTTGGAAACATATCTGCAAACCTGTCACATTCTACAGCAAGTGAACCAAAGGTAAACATTTAATAGTACTTGGAACTCTACCCCTTCTCCATTAAGGAAGGTAAAACATGTTGGTTAAATAAAAAGTTTGGCTGAAATGAGATTCTTCTCCAAACACAAGAGGAGGTTGTAATTTCAAACATTTTTCTCCTTGGATTTAATCATGAATATTAAGTATTGGTACCCAAGTGCCAGAGTAACAAACTAAAGTAAAGACCACCCATTAACTTAATTCCAAAGGCTTATTTCATGTAACTCAAGCTCCAGTTATCTGAGAGTGAGTGATGCTATTCACAACTGCCCATAACAAAACCCAAAAGGGTTTATGGCAATTTGACCTTTTCGTTTTTCACCAGTTTATTTTCAGATAGCTTGGGAAATATTTTCCACTTGTATTTGATGACATGATTTCAAAAGCATCTTGACTAATTTCTCAATTAGCCAGGATAACCCCAGATGCCACTCACATTGAATCATGAGCCAAAAAGGCCATTACTCAGTAATGAAAACTTAGCAAAACATAATTCAGACCCAAACATCCACAAGATCCTAATTCATAGAAGCAATTGACTTTCTCCTACACTTGTAATTTGTCACCTCTTAATATCAATCCTTTTATTTCTTTTTATGTATTTTCATTCTGTTTCATTCTAACCCTCTTTCACCAACACCAACAATCCTTTCTCCTCCCTGACCATTTTAGATGAAAATGAAAGATTCTATCCTTTGTCATTTCAAAGTCTAGAGTGCACCTCTCTTTCCTCCTGAAAACAAGAAACTACAGATGTTTTAGTCAAAGATCTGTGATTAAAATCACTTCTGCAATTGAGACATGATGCCAAAAGTGAAAGCACATTCTTAATGCATTGTTTGCCCGGAAAAAATAAACTGCATTATGGGGAGGAATGTGGCGCAAGGTATTCATAGAAACGCAGAAGCATAAGAAATTTAAACCCCTTGACCTGTATCAAATGTTGACAATTCTAACTTCTTTGTTCCAAGAGGACTTTCTGGGACACATTTGCAATATTGCTTAAAAGTCCTGCCACCTAGTGGAAGAAGTAAATAAACTATCCCTCAGATAACCTGTCAGATGGAGAGACCCTGAGAAAAACAACTCCTGTATCAACACAGTTTCCCCCCAAAATCATATTTTAGAACTGATTTTCATAAAGTGTCAACATTAATCAAAAAGGGTCATTTTATTCTTCCTTTTTCAAATGCATCACATTTGAGACAGGAAAGATTTGAGTTCAAGCTCAAATGAACTCAAATGGTTTCTATGGGTAGAAACCACAAATAGCTTATGGTAATTGTTTTTTCAATTTGAGTTGGTTGACAGTTTTCTAAATGGATTCCTCAGAGTTAAGAAATTAACCAGATCCATACCAGCTTCCTCTTGTGGAGAGCAATTATTCTAAGCACTTAATTTTCCAAAGGCTCAGCTGAAGGACTCTTTACAGAAGAAATTTCTTTATTTGGCTAAAAGAAAATATTGTGCCTGAGCAAGAAGATGGATCATCAGTGGCCAAACTTCACAGATAGCCACTAAATTTCTGCCAAAACATCCTGATGAGTTGTGCTGAGAAGAAACTCCCCAGAATGGCTTTGTGCAATGGCCTATTCAAGAGTAAGATCAGCAACATATGCTTGGTCCCAATGATACCAACAGATGTGTTATGACAGCAGTGAATTCCTCAGTGACCTAAAGAAGCAGATTTGCCTCCTTGCCTACCTGGCTAAGGAAACATGAATGCCTGTGACAGACAAGGTTAGAAATACGTGGGATTACTGCACACCATGAAGGGACATGTTGTTTCTATGACACAAGGCCACTAAACACACTTGCCATGTGCCAAAGGCTATTTTAGATGATTCTTCGTCCATGGGTAACTGCATATGGTACTAGACAAATGCCTATTAGTTCCTACTAAAATCCAAGGCTATTCAAAGATTTTTCAAAGGCTATTCTAACATTTGTTTCTATTAGAGAACTACAGTTCCAGATACCACTAGTTATATCTTCCATTGAATCTCCTATCTCTGGGGCAAATGATCTAATGGCAGACATTTGTGAATAAATGATCTGTAGATGAACACATGTGAGGTTTAAATTAATATGTACAAAACACTTTGAAAGGAGTTATGAAAGACGATCTTAACACTCAATATTCAAGAATTATGCTCTGTACTTTTATCCAAACTTTCCATTGTTTGTTCAGTTTTTTTAAACAAACACCATTGTTTACAGATCCGGATTTGATTTCACAAAGAATTTATTTCATAATTTAAGACCAAAGTGTTCTTCATAATTTAATTTGTATTGCTACATTCAGGAAGAGTTTTTCCATCACTCTTACAGAAAAAAGGTTTTTTTTGTTTTGTTTTATTTTTTTGAGACAGAGTCTTGTTTTTGTTGCCTGGGCTAGAGTGCAGTGGTGTCATCATAGCTCACTGCAATCTCAAACTCCTGGGTTCAAGCGATCCTCCTGCCTCAGCCTCCTGAGTAGCTGGGACTATAGGTGCCCACCACTGCACCTGGCTAATTTTTCTATTTTTAGTAGAGATGGGGTATTGCTCTTGCTCAGGCTGGTCTCAAACTCCTGAGCTCAAGTGATCCTCCTGCCTCAGCCTCCCAGAATACTAAGATTATAGATGTGAGTCACCATGCCCAGGCCATAAGAGCTAAAAACAAGAGAATGTTTAAAGCTGGTTCAAAATAAAAGAATACAGTATTTCCAAAGATTGTGAAATATATTTGTAATAAGAATAATCATTGTTTTATCATTTTATCAGTCATTTCTAATAATTTTCATTACTACTTACGTGGTTACATGGTCTCCTTCTTTCTGAAAAAGAATATATGAACCTGAAACCTGTGCTGTAAGAAATACTAAAAGGAATCCTTTAGGGTGAAATTAAAGAACATGAGATAGTGAAAGTCCACAGGAAGAAAAAATGAGCACTAGTCAAGACAACTATATAGGTAAGAATAAAAGAATAAATGAATTTTTATTTGTAATTTTTTCTCCTATCTGATTTAAAAGAGAACCTCATAAAGCAATAATCTTAAATCTGTATTAATAGGGACACCATATATAAAGATGCATTGTGTATGAAAATAGCACAAAGAAAGGAAAACAGAGTTATAAAGTTTTTATATACTATTGAAATTAAATTGGTATTAATCTGAACTAGATTGTCAAAATTTAATATGTTAATAGTAATCCTCAGGAAACTACTAAGAATATAATGAAAAAAATATATATATAAAGAAGTGGCAATGAAATTTAAATGGTAGACTAGAAAATATTTGACACAAAAGAAAGCAGGAATGGAGAAAAAAAGGAACAAAAAAGGAGTAACACATATTAAAAAACATATAGCAAAGTGGCAGGTGTAAGTTCTACTGTACTAGTGATTGTATTAAATATAAATGATAAATATAAATTAAAGGCTCAAACTAAAATATAGAGATTGGAAGGGCAAGAGGAAGAGAACTAGAATAAGGGATACTAAGAGAGTGGGCTCTGGGCCAAGGCTGAAGCTGTGAAAGCCACCACTAATGCCATTAACCACAAAATGCACATTGCCCAGGGGCCCAAGGACCAGCCCATTTGTCCAGCCCACCACTGCCACTGCTGGCACCCCAGCAAGCCACCTGGAGGGCCAAAAATAGCCTACCTGGATCCACTGAAACTAGTCCCTACAAATGCTACCCAGGAGCCCAAGGGCAGGCATACTCATCCTGCAACTGCCACCACTGGGGCCCAAGGACTGGCTCACCTAGCATCTGTGTCCCCAGAAAAACCTTACCAAATCTTCCACTAACAACCGCAGCCTAAGCCACTGAAGAAATCACAGATACCACTGACATTTGTACTCAAACAAAGAATACAAAGACCACACTACTGCACATACCCAGAATCAAAGCTAAAGTGCCACACTCAACAAACACCATAAATACATAGGCAGGAAAAAGACTTCCCCTATGAAAGTCAATCCAAAAAATTAGAAGAAGCAACCATTACACCAAATGCACAGATGTCAACATAAGGACATAAGAAACATGAAAAAGCAAGGAAGTATAACACTTCTAAAGGAACACAATAATTCTCCAGCAGCCAGTTCCAATTAAAAAGAAATTTATAAAATTCCTGAAAAAGAATTCAAAATAATATTAAAGAAGCTCAATGAGATGCAAGAGAATATAACTAAACAATACAAAGAAATCAGAAAAACAATTCAGAATATAAATGAGAAATTCACCAAAGTGATAGACATTATAAAAGAACCAAACAGAAATCCTGAAACTGATGAATTGAATGGATGAATAAAAAAATACAATCAAGAGGTTCAACAATAGACTGCATCAAACAAAAGAAAGAATTTTAGAGCTTAAAGAGAGGACTTTTGAAATAATCCAATCAGGAAAAAAAGAATAAAAAAGAAGGAAAAAGGCCTATGTGACATATGGGACACCATAAAGAGAACAAATGTTCTAATTTTGGGCATTTGAGAAGGTGTAGAAAAGCACAAAGGCATAGAAAACCTATTTAATAAAATTATGGCTGAAAACATTCCCAGTTTAGCACGAGATTTAGACATCCAGATACAAGAAGTTCAGAGATTCCCAAATACATATAACCCAGAAAGGTCTTCTACATGGCACATTGTAGTCAAACTGTCAAAAGACAGAGAGAATTCTAAAAACAGCAAAAGAAAGGATCTAGTCACATATGAGGGACTCCCCATCAGACTAACAGTGGATTTCTCAGCAGAAACTTTACAGGCCAGGAGAGAATTGGATGATATAATTCAAGTGCTAAAAGAAAAAAAAAACAACCAAAAAACAGCTGTTAGCCAAGAATGTTATACTCAGCAAAGTTATCCTTCATGTATGAAAGAGAAATAAAATCTTTCCTAGACAAGCAAAAATGCAATTCACCATATAAACAGAAATTAAAAATAAAAATGATATGATCATCTCAAGATGCAGAAAAAGCATTCAATAAAATCTAGCACCTTTTCATGATAAAAATCCTCAAAAAAGTAGGCATAAAAGGAACATACATCATAATTATAAGTGCTGTATATGACAAACACACAGCCAACATCATACTGAATGGGAAAAAATTAAAAGCATTCCTCCTAAGAACCAGAACAAGACAACAGTCCCCACTATCACCACTTCTATTCAACAGATTAATAGTACTGGAAATCCTAGCCAGAGTAATCAGGCAAGAGAAAGAAATAAATGACATACAAATCAGGAAAGAGGAGGTCAAACTATCCCTGTTTTCTGACAATATAATATTATATTTAGAAAACCCTAAAGAACCCACCAAAAGACTCCTAGAATTGATAAATAAATTCAGCAAAGTCTGAGGTTACAAAATCAACGTACACAAATCAGTAGCATTTCTATATACTAATAACAGTCAAGGTGAGAGTCAAATCAAGAGCTCAATATCATTCATAATAGCTTCAAAATAAATAAATAAATAAATAAAATACCTAGGAATATACTTAACCAAGAAGGTGAAAAATCTCTATAAGGAGAACATAAAACACTGATGAAAGAAATCATAGATAACACAAACAAATGAAAAAATATTTCATACTCATGGATTACAAAAATCAACATTGTTAAAATGTCCATGATGCCCAAAGTGATTTACAGATTCAATGCAAGTCCCATTAGAATACCTAGATCATATTTCACAGATCTAGAAAAAATAACCCTAAGCTTCTTATGGAAACAAAAAAGAGCCCAAATAGGCAAAGCAATCTTAAGCAAAAAGAACAAATAAGGAAGCATCATGTTACCTGATTTCAAATTATACTACAAGGCTATAGCAACCTAAATAGCATGATACTGGTATAAAAGTAGAAACATAGATCAATGGAACAGAATAGAAAACCCAGAAATAAAACCATATAGCTAAGACCAACTGATTTTCAACAAAGCAGATAACAACATACACTGGGAAAAGAACAACCTAGTCAATAAATGGCACTAGGAAAATTGGATAGCCACACATAGAAGAATGAAACAGGACCTCTATCTCTCAGAATATATAAAAATTAATTCGAAAGACTCAAATCTGAGGCATGAAATCATAAAAATTCTAGAAGAGAACATAAGAAAAAGTCCTCTAGACATCAGCCTAGGCAAAGAATTTATGACTAAGACCCCAAAGACAAATACAGCAATAACAAAATAAATAAATGGGACTTGATTAAATTTTAAAAAGTTTCTGCACAGCAAAGGAAAGAATCAACAGAGTAAATAGACAACCTACAGAATGGGAGAAAATATTTGCAAAGTACATTATCTGACAAAAGACTAATATCCAGATACTATAAGACAAATCAGCAAGGAAAAACTAAACAACCCCATCAAAAAGTAGGCAAAAGACATGAACAGAGATTTTTCAAAAGCAGATAGACAAATGGACAACAAACATATGAAAAATGCTGAACATCGCTGATCATCAGGGAAATGCAAATTAAAACCACAGTGAGATACTACCTTGTCCCAGTCAGAATGGCCATTATTAAAGTCAAAAAGCAATAGATGATGATAGGAAGGCAGTGAAAAGGGAACACGTATATGCTCTTGGTGGGAATGCAAATTAGTGCAACTATTATGGAAAACAGTGTCGCGCCCTAGACTGCCAGCAATCAGGACGCAACAGCTTTGGAGTTCTTCCACCAGCGGTTTATTGGCACAGCTTCACATCTACGACTTATACATGGCGAGAGACGCCGAACGGGAAGTGAGCTCCACTTAAGTACC
>CAUYRT010024567.1:0-24659 GCA_963574885.1 Lepilemur ruficaudatus
GGCATCAGCCTAGCTCACAGCAACCTCAAACTCCTGGGCTCAAGTGATCCTTCTGCCTCAGCCTCCTGAGTAGCTGGGACTACAGGCATGTGCCACCATGCCCGGCTAATTTTTTTTTTTTTACATATATTTTTAGTTGTCCAATTAATTTCTTTCTATTTATAGTAGAGACGAGGTCTCGCTCTTGCTCAGGCTGGTCTCGAACTCCTGACCTTGAGCGATCCGCCCGCCTCGGCCTCCCAGAGTGCTAGGATTACAGGCGTGAGCCACCGCACCCAGCCTTTGCACTTCTTTTGTTAAATGTATTTCTAAGTATTTTATTCTTTTTAAAGCGATTGTAAATAAAATTGTTTTCTTAATATAATTTTCACATTGTCTATTGCTAAGGTATAGAAATACAATTGATTTTTATATATTGATCCTATATCCTGCAACCTTGCTGACACTATTTATTAGTTCTAATAGTTTTTTTTTAGTGGGTTCCTTAGGATTTGCTATATACAAGATCATGCTATTTGCTGCTGCAAATAGAGACAGTTTGCTTCTTCCTTTCCAACTGAGTCTTTTACTTCTACTGCTGGCCTAATTAGTCTGGCTAGATCTTCCAGTATAGCACTAATAGAAATGGCATGAGTGGACAAGTTTGCTTTCTTTCTGATCTTAGGGGTAAAGCATTCAGCCTTCTTCTATTAAGTACATTAGTTGTGGGGGTTTTGTGGATGCCCTTTATCACTTGAGGAAATTCCCTTAAAAAATCTATCTGTTGACATGATCATGTGTTTTTTGTCCTTTATGCTGTTCATAAAGCATGTTATATTAATCAATTTTCACATGTTAAATCACCCTGGAATGATTCTCACTTGATCATGGTGTATAAATATCTTTTCTTTTCTTTATGTTGCTGGATTCATTTGCAAGATTTTGTTGAGAATTTTTGCATCAATAATCATAAAAATATTGGTATGCTACAGTATGTCCTTTTTTTTTTTTTTTTTTTTTTGCTTGAGCTATCTTTGTTTGGTTTTGGTATCGGGGCAATAGTGCCCTCATAGAATGAATTCAAAAGTGTATCTTTTTCTTCTATTTTTCAGAAGAGTTTGTGAAGGACAGTATTAATTCTTTAAATGTTTGGTAAAAATCACCAGTGAAGCTATCTGGGACTGGGATTTTTTGTGTAGACATTTTAAAGTTTCTAATTCAAAGTGATAAAGGAATGATATCAAGAATCTATCTAGAACTCAAAAAAATCAACAAGAAAAAAAAATCAAACAACCCCATCAATAAATGGGCAAAGGACATGAACAGAAACTTCTCAAAAGAAGACAGAATAATGGCCAGCAAACACATAAAAAAGAAAATGCTCAACATCTCTAATCATTAGGGAAATGCAAATCATAACCACAATGAGATATCACCTAACACCAGTAAGATTGGCCTTTATCAAAAACTCCAAAAGCAACAAATGCTGGTGAGGATGTGGAGAGATAGGAACACTCTTACACTGTTGGTGGGACTGCAAATCAGTGCAACCTCTGTGGAAAAGAATTTGGAGATTCTTCAAAGAGCTAAAAATAGAAATACCATTGGATCCAGCAATAGCACTATTTGGCATCTACCCAAAGGAACAAAAGTCATTCTATAATAAATACATCTGCACTCAAATGTGTATGGCAGCACAATTCACTACAGCAAGGATGTGGAAACAACCCAAGTGCCCATCAATCCATGAGTGGATTAATAAAATATGGTATATGTATACAATGGAATATTACTCAATTATAAGAATTGACAGTGATCTAGCACCTCTTATATTTTCCTGGATAGAGCTTGAGCCCATCCTCCAAAGTGAGGTATCACAAGAATGGAAGAATAGGCACATGTACTTGCCATCAAACTGGCACTGACGGATCAACACTAAGGTGCTCACACAGTGGTAATATTCTTTGGGGGTGGGGGATTGGGGATGGATAAACTCACAAATAATGGATGTGGTGAGCATTGTAGGGGGGGAAGGTCATGTCTCAAATTATGGTTGGGATGTGGCAAAGTCATAACATGTAACCAAAATGTTTGTACCCTCCTAATTTCCTGAAATAAAAAAGAAAGAAATTAAAAATTTATTCTAGAGTAGAAAATCCTAAGTGAAAACAAGTTGTGTTCAAACACTTGAAAAATTCTCATAAGACGGAAAGTTGATTTGTTCTATGTGATCTCAGGAAGTGAATCCAGGACTAATGTTTGATCTAAAAGAAACATATTCTAATTAAATAAAGTGAACTCTGAGAATTGTCTTTCAAAAATTGAATGAACTAGATCAGGATATAGTGAATTAAAAGCATAGTCTGTAATAAAGAAACTTATAGGGAAAAAACAAATACTGAATAAGGTAAAAACTGAAATACTAAATAAGATATTGAATAAGATGACTCTAAGTTTCCATAATTTTAGTCATTAAGTGTCAAAGTGACCAATCTGAATTGTTTATTTCATGTCCTTTACTCAGCGCTTGAGGAGGTGCAGAATGGGAGGTTATAGAGAAAAGGAGGCATGTGAAGGGCAAAAGTAATTCCAGGAAAAATCAGTTCTGTTCCTGTATCTTTTTTTCTAACTTGCCCATTATCACCACTATAGTCACATAATTCTCCTTAAAGTTCTTCATGGTTCTAGTCCTTTTATTCAGTCTAACTTCTTAGCCTAGCATTCAAATGTTTCCAATAATTAATTAATCTTAACAACTCTCCAACCCTAGCTTTTAATTCAAGTCAAATTTATTCTCATTTTCAAACCATTCTTCCCCACCAGAGTGTCCTCTATTCTTTTCTATTAATAGTTTCCTCCCACTAAGATATATACCGTAATATTAGACAAAAAATAGATTCTCAGCAAATTGTTGAGTTATTCAGTAGCTGACCGCTCTACCGCCTTTAGCTACATTTTAGAATATAACTCCCAAAAGGTTGATATTTTTCCTCCAAATTCAAAAATGTATTCAAAAATGTCTGTTTAGCTACTGAATCACTGATGAAGTTATAATGCACTTTTCTATCAATTGGTACCTAGACAGAACCAGTTTCAATCACAAAAACAAATATCAAAATACCAGAGAGATAATAGTACATGCACAGAATGCCCTGAAGAAAAGCAGAATCAAAGAGGGTAGAAAGAAAACGGAGTGTGAAATGCTATGACGTGGTAAGTTCCATGTGTACTGGGGAACCCCTAAGAGTGGTGCTTAACATCCTCTTGTGAGAATCAGTCAACAACTTGTAAAAGGAAGCAAATCTAAGTTGGTCTAAAGAGAAAGACTTAGCCTGGCAATAAAATATGATAAAGTATGGCAATAAAGTATTGTAAAAGTATGGTAAAGTATGGTCCCTTTAGCCTTGCATAAAAGGGACCTGTATGCACATGGGGCCAGAAGCAAGAGCCATATTCAGTGACCTGAAAGTTTTTCAGCGTAAGAGGGAAGAGATGAGAGATAAAGCTGAAGAAGTAAAAAGGAGATCATGAAAGGTCTTTGATGCCATGCTAAAAAATGGTATTTTTTTTCTTATAACTGAAAACCCAGAGGACAGTATTAATATAAGAAGAAATGTTTGAATCAGTGGAGAAGGATGTTGTCTCGATGTCTATTAGAAACCCAGGTCTGTGTCTTTAGGTTTTGAAATTTAAGTTCAACTGTTTATATCCCTGCTGTCATTAGTATTGGGCCATTACTAATAATACCTTGGCCAGTACACAATGAACAAACCAGCTGTAAATGAGGACACGTGGGAACACAACTCAATGACCTGAGGTGGTCCTTCCTCAAGAGAAATAGAAGGTTAATGAAAGGGAAGTGTTTAGATCCATCCCAGATAAAATATATACACATATATATATACATATATATATGTGTGTGTGTATATATATATATATCCAGTACCCACAATAGAAAATTTTGTTCTTAAGTTATTTGTAGGTGGTTGGAACCCAGGAAGCATTTCCCCATGGAATCACGGTGTCTAATAGTGGCTAGATCCTCTACTTCTTCCCAACGTTCAACCAATAGGAGCCAAGAACTCTGACTTCGCTGGAGCACTTTATCAATAAAGATCGGGGCAAGGATGGGAACCTGTGGCCTTATGGACTCAGTCTAAAGATGGCACTAAAGGACCTAGAAGGCCATATGAGGTCTTAAGGCCACAGGTTCCCCCTACCCCTGGAAGAACTAGAAGGTTGAAGACAGAACAAGTACTCAAGGGAGAGGTGTCTATGAGTGCCCAGAATACGCTTCCTGTGCAATACCCTGGGGACCTTCCTCTTCCTCCTGCTCTCTACCTTTGTCTTCTGACTATCTATATTTTTCCACTCAAGCCTACTCCAATAACTGAAGCAGTCAGCCAACCTTGGTATAGGTGAGGGGTGTGTGTGTGTGTGTGATTTTTAAAATTGTTGTTATTGTTGTGCTGTCATTTTTGCCTTCATAGAATGAGGCAGGGCCAATTCCATAGGCTAAGCCACAGAACATCCACTAGGTTCGGTGCTAAGGGATTTTAAGCTAGGGAGGAAATAATACAAAACTTAAGTTCTGAGGATGTAAGTGTGTAAGCAGAGAAATGGTGAATGTAAGAGACAAAGCCCTTCTTTTTTCTCTCTTCTTTCTCTTTGCCATATGATTCTTTCTACCCAACTCCCTGCCCTGAACTCTCACCATGGTGTGAAATTAAAAATTGGAGCTACATTCCTGTGAAGAGCAAAATGAGAAATTGGTATTACATTTATATTGAGAGCAGAATTAGAGAATTGTGCAATTAAACAGAAAGTCCAATAATTAAAGACAGCCTTAAATATTGAATAGTATTTAACTTTAAAGAATTATTTTAAATATATTTAATTTCAAAAGCGTTGTCTTTTGAAACCAAACATTAAGATAAAAAACAAGATTCAAGGTAATTAACGATTTATAATGTTTATATTTTTTGCAGAATTACACCTTGTATCTTTACAGTTTTGGTCACGTTTTACGAACTGGAACGTAAGTTGTTATTTTGGACTATAACTTCTTTAATAAAAATGCTTTTATAGTGGGGAAAAGTATCTTCTTGTCTGACAAATGCACAATGCATAAAATATTAAAGAGCTTAAAACAGCAAAGTGGTATGATCCCAGAGAGAGGACTTCTTTATGCACATACTACTTCCCTGATCAAAACAGATATGTTCTGTCATTTCTGAAATCCAAGCTGGGACTTAGTCTCCTTGACCTTAACCAACCTGTACAATAAACCAACAATCACTTAAGTAATGTTTCCAGTGGCAACAACATTTAGCGTGCAAGAAATCAAATCCCAGCTTCAATTAATAAAATGCAACTTCAATATTGAACTATTAAATGCTTTTTTTCTAAAAAAAACATGAATTCAGTGAAAAAAATTCTCTTAATCAAAACATCATTAGTGTGAATTAACTAAATCTAGCCAAGGGAGCATAAGCTCTTTAAAAAATAATTTTTAATATGAAACATATTAATAATTAACATGAAACATTCTAAAGATAAAACATTGATTTAAAAGATATATATTATTAATCACAAATATCACCCATTAAAATGGTGTTAAGGGAAACTAAATGCCTTAAACAACAGATTCCTACCATTTAGAATTTCATACAGTAAAATTAAATGTTTAAGAAGCAAATTTATATACCTGAAAATCTGGGGTAGAAGTGAATAAAATGTTGATGCTTCTATCTTTAACACCTTCCACACAATAACGTGGTGGAGGAATAAAATGAGGTCCACTGGTTGGGATTCTGCCGATAGTTACATTCACTCATTCTTTCTCAGTACCTGACACTCGTGAATGACAGGAAAGCCTGCTTCTTACCCACGAAGAGCTTACAATCCAATTCTGCAACTAATATTCATTAAACAGAGAATAATTTGTGTGTGCTGTAAATTTAACAGGTAGATGAGATTCGTTAGGGAAGACTGAAAGCAACAGAGCTCTTCTATAATGAGTGAGTTGGGAAAGAGACATCAGATTAACATTTATTTAATTCTAACTATGTGTCAAGCACTTTCATATAATATTTCATTAAAAATTCTCATCTTCCCTCGGATAGTTGTATTTAATCCCCTGTCAAGAAACTAAATCTCACAGATTGCAAGTGATTTCCCTAAGATCACAAAGCTAATATGTCGCAGAGCTAGGATATGAATAAATGCTGTTTAAACTCTAAATTCTATCATCTTTCTGCTGTACCAACAAGAACTCCTTTCATCTATGTTGGTTTTTGCAATATTGAGGACAATACATAGTGCATCACAAATGAAATGAAGGTTAAATCCACAAAGTACTTACTTAGACTATAGTATTGCAGGGCTCTTTGTAACAAGATTTTTAATTTTTAAATCATATGAATCTCCCAGTTTAAACAAGATGCATAGATATTCACTATTGTCTTACTAGGAAAGTGATGAAGGCCTATACATGGAGATTTCTCTCTTGTGCCTACATGACCTCATCTCAGGCAGAGGTGAGCCAACCATCTCAGCTGAGTCAGGCCTGGAAAGTATAAAATTGCATACAACTTTCTTTCCTGAAATATACTTCTTTAACAGAGTTAAAATCAAATTCAGAAGTACCTGAATTTTATCTTGAAATAGTCAGAAATGCCTTGAAGAAATGGAAGAGACCACTGCAGTTTTCACATTTAGTGATATTTTAAAATCTTCCCCCAACATTTTATGCTCTAGTATACAGCATAGCACATTCAAAATAGTTGTGGGAGAACAGCTGTACTGATCAGATGCAGATTTTAAAAGTGGATGAAATAGTAGTATTGTGTCATCAAATCTTCCAGCCCTGGGAGCAAATGATAAGACATGCTCTTTTTCCCCCCCATTTGCAGGTGCAATCATTTACAACTAAATGGCAGGAATGCCTCTCGCACAAGCAGTTAATATGCACTAGAATTTTCCCAGTAACCAGATGGCATGCATTTCATACCAAGCTTGTTCAAATAAGAACTGAAATCATCTGCCAATAAGTTGCATGGAAGTTTTCCACAGTCTCCTTAGGTGACCCCATTTAAGATTTTGAATTTTTTAAGGTCAGAAAGCTTATAAATATTCAGTTCTTGGTGACTCACTTTCAGGGCTGTGGTGGGGTAATTATAGCATAATTCTAGTTAGCCATCAATAAAAATATTCTGACTTTAGCTCATCTTTGATTCTGCTTTTTTTACCTTACTACCTTCCTCTTCTGTTTCAATACATCTTTACTAAGAGTGCCACCTAAAGAAAAATAGATGAATTTAAAAAAATGAACAATGTTAGTTTTTTTTTTTTTACTAAAAACATTATCATTCTGAGTCCAAGACTTTAGAGTCTGTATGAAAGTATAGAAATTATACTTAATTTTTTTAATGTAGCAAACATTGTTTGGGCCTCTACAGCATCCATTGCCCCATTATCCCCTAGCAATGCTCTGATTTTCCTTGGGATGATATTCCTACTCTAGACCCATCCCCAGTAGGAGGGGGAGAGTGTGCTCTGGACCTGACCAATCAGGATACACACAGGATTGCATCCAGGAGGGTCACATGGCCCAAGTTAGCCAATCAGAGCCAGTAAAACAGAACTGTGGAATTTGTGTTGAAATTGTTAGAGAGAAATATATATTTCTTCTTCTTAGTCTTATGTAACGTAGACATGGAGATGCTGGTGGGCATCTTGCTACCAGGTAAGGGAGCTTGTTTGAGAATACAGCCAAAAAAAGTTCTCAGAGATGGAGACATAAAAAAAGAAAGAAGTGAGAGGAGAGAGAGAGAGAGGACAAAAAGAGAATAACTGAGTCCTGATGACACTTTTGAAACCCTAGATGCAGCTGGAGCCTAATTCTACACCCAGGATTTTTTTTAGTATAAGAAACAATATATTCCCTGTTGGTTTGGTTTGTGTTAGTATCAGCTCGGTTTTTTTGCTACTTGCAACTGTAAGAGTCTTAAAGAATATACATAGCAAATTACGTTTGTGTGCTTCCTAATTCTGGAAAAACAATGATGTGTTCCCAGGGATTGATTAAAATTACTTTGTGGGAATTTTCTGCTCAGCTTTCGGGATAGGATCCCATTTTCTTGGAAATGTGAGTCAAAATCCTTTATCTAAATAAACCAAGACCCGGATGGCCGGCTTGTCCAGTCTCACACTAGGAGATAGCCTAGTGAAGATGAGTGGGACCCTTGATAAGGACAATTCTCTTACCCATAAATTGCTCATTTTTTAAATGTTTATCCACATGGACAGCCAGAACATGTGCTGCAGGGGTGTATTGTTTTTCCCATATGTGAAGGAAACCACAGAACTTTAACATGCCTTTCTTTTTTCCTAAGAAGAAGAGTAAAACTCTATTTCAGATGCCATCTAGACTTATGGTTTCCTTTGTCCTTTTGGGTTTAGGTTTCAGCTTCATTTGTTCAATATGGGCCTGAATGGATTGATGAGGCACAACAAGGCCTCTCTAGTCATCCCCCACAGTGACTGTTTCAGCCTCCCCCTCTCTTCACTCCAATATTTCTCTCTCTCTCTCTCTTTCTCTCTCAAAATCACCATAGTCTCAGAGGACTCATCCATTCTCAAATTGACCCTTTTCCTGTGTTCCTATCACGTTCTTTTTCACCCCTCCAACGGCTTCGCTCTGTTACTTACATATGCCTTGTTATATTCACAGTCTTTCCTGTTTCTATCAATTGCCTTTCTTCCTTCTTCCTTCAAGTATTAAAACATCAGACGTGTCTTGGACAATCCTGGATACTATCACCCCCTTCAGTTTCCACACTATGGAAGTCATTTGTACTACACGCCTGTGTCTGGTTTGTGTCTCACAGTGAAGTCCTAGTGATTAGGTGGGGCTGTGTGACTAGATCCTGTCAAAGGGTAGTGACAGGCAGGGATATGTGTCACTTCTAATAGCACACATTATTTGTCAATGCAAACTTGTCCAGAGCTCCCTTTCTATCTTCTGATACTTGTTAGCACTCCAGAAGGTGGATGTTCCATCAACTCAGGTCCCAAATTGAGGAGACATGGAGCAAAATAACAGCCAAAGGACATGTCCTGGGTGAAATGTTTGCTGTGTAAGCCATTGAGGTTTGAAGGTTGGTTGTTACTGAAGCTTAAATTGGTGTATTCTGGCTGATATACTCACCGTTCTGTTTTTCTGTTAGTTTATTTAATTTCCAATCTCTTAAAAGGAAGCTTTCCTTAGGTAGGTATTGTCACTATTTTCTGAATATTCCTTCACTTCTAATAGGTAAATCTGGCTTCCACTGCACCGACAGTTACCAACTAACTCTTGCAGTCTGGGTCTGTTTTTCCTGCCTGTATTTTGTACTATCTTGACTTTCAGCTGCATCTCATATTACTGAGCATGACTTCCATGTGGAATTCCACCAGGTTTCCTTGCCCTCAACATTTCTGACTCCCCTACTTCCTCTCATACTCTCCCTTGTTTTCTAAATTGATCCTTCTTCTGTTGCCCAAGACTCAGTCTTGGCAGGACAGTATGTTGAAAGCTGAGGAATAAGATGGCCTATGTTTGAATTCCAATTTAACCACTTACTAACTATGTGACCCTGGTCAAGTCACTTAACCTCTTTGTGTCTCAATTTCCTTTTCAGTAAAATACGAATAATAATAGCTATCTCGCAGCACTGTCATAAGGATTAGCAATATGATGAATGCAAAATGCCTACCTCATAGTATTGACTAAATAATGATGACAACGATTTTTACGCAGTTCAAATATCTCTAATCTCTCTAATTTTCAGGGCATAATACTTGTCTTTAAACAAGACCATTCATTTATGCAATCCTAGAGAGCACTACTCACACTGCATTCTAAATATCGGCTCCCCCTGAAGTGCAAGTCCAGTCAATGTTAATGATGCATTTAGAGTTGTTACATTGCAGCACACTATCTTAAAAGTCCAAATAATAATCCCAAATACTTGTCTCAGTCCCTGCCCTGTTAATGCCAGGAAATACAATCCTACGCTACTTTACCCTTCTCATATAATCTTGGACATTCTTGTTACATAAATAGTTAACAGGTTACACAAATCCATGGTGGTTGTTATTTTTATGTTCTAAATAAACAATTGCTACCACAGAGTTCTGCAGATCCTTCCCCATCATTTGCTATAGTCTGAATGTTTGTGTTGAAATCCATGTTGAAATTTAATCTCCAATTGATGGTATTAAGAGGTGGAGCCTTTGAGGGGAAATCAGGTCATGATGGCTCTGCTCTCATGAATGGGATTAGTGCCCTTATCAAAGAGTCCCAAAAGAGCTTGTTTGTCTCTTCCACCATTTGGGGACACATGGAAAGTGCCATCTATGAGGAATGGACTCTCATTTAGACACCAAATCTGCTGGCACCTTGACTTTGGACTTCCCAGCCTCCCAAACTATTAATATAAGCAATAAATTTCTATTGTCTATTAATTACCCATTCTAAGGTATTTTGTTACAGCAGCAAGAAAAAATTAAGACACCATTTATTTAATATCCAAGCTGATGTTTCTTGGTCTATATCTTCATTATTCCCTCAAATAAAGCTAAGACCCACTGAGATTTTTAACTGATCCAGACGGCTTGCAGGATAACTAAAGAACATCACAAAGAGTAGTGGGTGGCTTGCCATGAAATTGGCTCTGAGAAGAGGTTACTCGTATGTCCCACGGTTCAAACCTAGCACTTAATACCTCAGCATCTAGCAATGGGAAGCCCCAGCTTGGAATCTAGAACCAACTTTCTTAGGACCAAGAGGGAAAAAAATAGGTCGTTCTCTACTCCTACCCAAGGCTTCTTTACTGCAGGAAGAATTCTCTTCCATGATGTTGACAGCCTCAATTATAATAGCAGCTAACAAGAGAGGTAACAAAGCTTAATAGCAATATCCCTGGCTGGAAAGTCACTGATAGTAAATTATAAAAGATCTGCCATAGGAGAAACCTCCAATGGAAGCAAGTGAACAGAGGAAGACACAGTTGATTAGGCTCTAGTATCAGAGAGCATGGGTTGGATCTCAGACCCATCACCTATTAACTGTGTCATCATGGAGAAGTCACTGCAACTCCTCATCCCTCAGTTTCTTCATAACTAAAAATGAGGGTGATGTTAGCAACCGTAAATGAGCTTGGAGATCACACAAATTTGGTTTCAAATTCTAGCTCTGCTGTGGTAAAGATTAGGAAGTCACTTGCTCTTTCTGAACCTCGGTGTTTTCATATCTAAAGTTTGATAATAAGAGATTATTTTATAGAGTGGTTGGGATTATTAATGACACACTTCATGTAAAACCCCACAGTGGCCAGCACTTGTTAAGAAATCTAGGACTGCTTATCCATCTATCTATTTATATATTTGCTATCATTTATCATGTATTCCAAATGCTTCATTGTTCAACTCCTAGTTTCTATTACAGTAATTTTTATAAAGATCACAGGACCTGGTTTTTATTTTCTGACACTTTTAGACAGACGGCACCAACAGTGATGGCCACAACAAAGATTCATGCTCAGGGACTTTCCAATCACTGAACACATGAATAAATTATCAGAGCATTCAAATTCCTCCTGCCTTCTCAGCAGAGGTCTTCTCTCCTGCTTCCCAGAGAAAATAATGCCATCAGACAGGAACTCCTTCAACATCTCACTCGTAAGTCAGTCTCCAGGCCGGCAGTGGAAGAGTGTGCCTCAGATTAAGCACAGAATTTTCCCTCTTCCTGCCTTCTCACAAACTTCTGCCATCAGTTGGCCCTCATGCTCCCTAATAATGTTAATTACTAACTGTGCTGAATCATTCCCATCAGTGGGAACTGTCACTTAGCTCTGTTTTCTGTGTCTTCATACTACAACTGGTACGAATGAGGAGTGGCTTGGTGATCACTTGCGGTATGAATATATGAATCTGAATCCTGCTCACTGGAGATTGACTTTCTCCATGAAGACAACCCAACTGCTGCTGATCTTCCCTGTTTATGAGGTTCTATGACATTTGACACCTGTGTGACCACATCATCCTAAATCAGAGCATGGCAATCTTCTCTTCAAACCCTCCAAAGCCTTCCTGATTTGTTCAGAGTAAATGCCAACATCCTGTCAATGGCCTCTGAAGCCTTGGAAAGGTGCTTGAACTTGCTCTTCCTTCTACCTGGAATTATCTTGTTCCAGATTCCTGCTCAGCTGCTTCCTCAACTCCCTCACCTCCTCCCAATTGTTTCTCTGCTCTAATGTCATCTTAGGGAGACCCACCTACAATGTCACCACTGTCCCTATCCCTCTTTCCTATTTTATTTTTCATTGTAATGCTTGTTACTATGTAACTACCAACTCTTTTACTGATTTATTTATTGTCTCTCTCATACACACACACAAACATGAGCTTTATAGCTATTTTTGCTCACTTCATTCCTTGCTTCAACTCCAGCCCTTAGAATAGTGCCTGACACATAGTTGGCACTATATATATTTTTATATACATATATTTTGTATATATTTATGTATATATTCATTGAATGAAAGAATAACCGTACAATTGATGTTTTTATCTCATTAACTCATTTCACAAATATTTATTGAGCATTTACTATATATAAAGAACAGCACTAAAATTTGGGAAAGAGTAATGAACATGAGCTACAAGGGCCCTGACCTTATAAAATGCATATTATCTGTAGTCAGTGTATATTTTTTTCTTTCACTATAAGTTGTAAGAGTCTGAAAGAAGCCATGACTTTTATTTCTTTTGTGTTGCCCCCAAGTACCTTACTCAGAACAAAACATTCAGATTTTTCATAATGATTGCCTATATGCATATATTTGGAGAAAATCATAAATGTCATGACTATGCAAGGATTTTTTTGGTCCTAAAATCTTCAACAGAAAAAATGTAAAATATCAGTGAACAGATTTTCAGAGGCTAAAGCAGAAACATGGACACTAGTTCAGAGGCTATTGCAGTTGCCCAGTTAGAGTAGACAATTGCTTGAACTAAGAGGAGGCAGTTGAGAATAGCTCATATGTTACCATTAAACGTGTAAGGATTTTATTAGGGAAAATACTGCATGAGAGAAAGTAGGGAGAGAGCCAGGGGAATCTGGGAGTGCTATCAGTCTACAAATCAAGTCTTACCTGGAGTCAAGGGGAGAAGGAAAGGAGGTTGGTAGGAGTGCCCTGAACTGCCACGTAGTCTAGAAAAGTTCAGCAAAGCTGTCAGGAAGACCTCAGCTACAGTCAGCTGTCAGAGGAGTTTTGTGTCTGGCAGGAATGGGCCTGATTTTGTGCATATGCATCACTTACAATGTACTGGGAGCAGCCCATAGGAAGCATGAACTCAGCATAAACTCATGCAAACATGTAGAATTCTGGAGTACAGCTATTCCATTTGTGGGAGATAATTACACTACTTTTTTAGATACAGTTTCTGGCTTGCTACTGAATCCTACTAAAGACTGAACACCAGATCACAGGCCACCAAACCATCATGTAATATGAGCTGCCCATCATCGGTTGGATTCTGTGTGACCTGCCAAGCCATAAGGAGGGGCGTGCATCACTGCTCCTCATCATCGAGAAGTGGCATATATGATATCAGACATGAGCAGACCCTGAAGGCACAGATAAGTTACATGAGAAAGTAGCCCGGATTGTCCTGGCTCCTACTTCTGCTGCATTGCCTCTTCTCAACCCCACACATGACCTCATGAGGAAGTTACTATAACCAACTGACTGAGGAATGAAAGCATCAGATTTAGTTTCCAGAAGGTTCTGCAGTGTATGCTGGCCCACCCAACAGTGAACAACTGCAGCATTACAGCCTCACTTATTAGTAACCTTCAAGGACAGTTGTGATGGGAAACCCTTTTGTGCTCGGAACTTCAAGCAGCACAGCTTTTTGTTATTTGCCCATAAGAAGCGCTATCCAGAGGTGTACGTCTATAATCATTCTTACTTAGTGGCTAACAGTTTGGCCAGATGGTCAAGAACTTGGAAGGAGCATTATTAGAAAAATGGTGGCAGTACTGTCTGTATATCCATACAATGTAGTATGCTTCAGAAATGGAAAAAGAAAAAAGAAAGAAACTTCTAACCATGCAATAGCATAAATATCAAAATCTTTATTCTAAGAAAATCAGGCAAGCAAAGTCAAATGGTGACATATTTTATTATTCCATTTGTAGAACATTACAGGAAAGGCAAATTTTAGAGTTAGAAAAGTGATCAGTTCACACAAGAGGCTGTATAGGGAAGGGTTCTCTACAAAGGGACATGGGAGAATTTGGGGGTGGGGAGTGATAGAACTATTCCATGTCTTGATTTTGGTGGAAGTTAACAACTATATATGCTTGTTAAAAATAGCAAACTGCATGATAAAATAGGTAAATTTTACTGAGGAAAGAATTTAACTGAATGAAAGAAAAGCCAACTGAATGACCATAATAATATCTGAAAAAGTAGGTGTTACACAAAGATTATTACAACAAAGGAAAATTTTCATGAGGCAAGTTTCAATTCATCAAGAAAACATAACAATCTTATATGTAAAAGAGGCTAGTAGCAGAGCTTCAACACACATGAAGCAAAAGCTGATAAAACTAAAAGAAAAAATGAAAACATTCACAGCCATAGTTGAAATTTTCAGTATTCCTTTCTTAGCAACTGATTTATGAGAAGTTGGCAAAAAATCAGCTAAGTATATATAAAAGAATTGAACAGTGACTGTAAGTCAGGCTTATCTAATTGAAATTTACGCAATGCTATACTCAACAATAGACTATATATTTATTATTTTCTAGTACACATAGAATATACATCAAATAGATCAAATTCTGGGTCATTCCAAATAAATAAAAATAAAATTCTAGCTGAATTTAAAAATTTAAAATATGCAGAGTTTATTCTTACACCACAATGGAAATAAACTAAAAATTAATAATAGAATGGTACCTGGAAAATCACTAAATAATTAAAACTTTAAAATCACACATCTAAATAAGCCATGGCAAAATAGAAGTCACAATGAAAATCAGAAAATATTTTGGACCAGATGAAATAAAGAAATGTTATTTAAAAATTGTAGTGTGCAAGCAAAGCAGTACTTAGAAGAAAATTTATAAACTTGAATGCTTAAAATCAATTATCTAAGTGTCTACCTTGAGAAACTAGAAAAATAGAATCAAATTAAAGTCAATGTAAGAAAAAAAGGAAGATAAAGAACAAATTAATGAAATATGAAATAGAAAAAAGAACTGAGAAAAAATTAATGAAATCAAAGACCTGTTTTTTGATGAGATCAATAAAATTAATCAAACCTCTAGTCAGAATTGATCAGGAAAAGAACGAGAAGATACAATTAACCAATATCAGAAATGAAAGAGGGGACATCAAATCCTTCAGACTCTCAGAAGATAATAAGGGAATATTGTACAAAATTTTATACAAATAAATTTGACAACTTAAAGAATGGACTAATTTTTTTTTAACAAAGTACAAACTACCAAAGCTCAGTCAAGAAAAAATAGACAATGTGAACAACCACACATCTATTAGAAAAAATGAATTCATAATTTAAAATCTTCTAACAAAGAAAACCTTAGGTTTAAAACTGGTAAATTTTTCCAAATTTTAAATAAGAAATAATGCCATTTTTTTTACAAATGCTGCCAGAAAATTGAAGAGGGCCAGAATTATTCTAATACAAAAACTAGATAGACATACAAGAAAGAAAGAAACCAATATTTCTCATAGATACAAATGCAAAAATCTTTAGCAACATCATCAAAATGTTATTTTTTAAATAATAAAATCCAACATTTCCTAAAACTATAATATTTAATGGTTGTGATGGTTAATTTTATGTGTCATCTTAACTGGCCCACAGGATGCCCACATATCTGATTAAACATTATTTTGGGATGTATGTGAGGGTATCTCCAAAAGAGATTAATATTTGAACTGATAGACTGAGTAAAGTAGATTTCCCTCTCCAGTGTAAATGGTCATGATCCATCCTGTTGAGGACTTGAATCAAAGATAAGGGTGGAGGAAGGTCGAATTCTCTCTCACTCTTTTGCCTGATGGCTCAAAGAGAGACATTAGTCTTCTGCCTTTATACCACCAGCCCTCCTGTTCTCAAAATTACACCACCAGTACCCTGGTTCTCATGCTTGTGGGCAGTAGATCAAGGGACTTCTTTGCCAATGTAATCACATGAGCCAATTCCATCTAATAGTATAGTATATATGTTTATATATGTTTATGTATATGTGTGTGTGTGTGTGTGTGTGTGTGTGTGTGTGTATCGGGGGGAGAGTGTACTGTTGGTTCTTTTTCTCTGAAGAACAATGACCAATATAGTGACCAAGTGGGATTCAATCCAGGAAGGTTGGTTTAACATTTAAAACCTTGGGCAATTCACCATATTAACAAAATAAAAAATAAAACAACATGATTACCTCAAAGATACAGAAAACTCATTTGACAAAACTTAATACTCATTTACTTTTAAAAAACACTAAAGTAATACATGTATATAATTAAACTTTCTTGATTTTAAAAATGTCATCTATGAAAAACCTACAGCTAGCATTATATTTAATGCTGAAAGACTGAATGCTTTCTCCTTAACATCAGGAACAAGACAATCTGTTCTTATCATGTCTATTCAACATTGTACTGGACAATCTGGCTACTGAAATAAGGCAAAACAAAAACTCCAGATTGGAGAGAAGTAGTAAAACTATCTTTATTCACAGATGATATTTTAATCTACTTAGAAAATCTTTTTTAAAAAAACGCTCCTTTTTAAAAAAAAAAAAACTATTTAGATTTAATAATGCCATTTAGCAAGGTCTCAGAGCATAAGGTCAAATATAAAAATCAACTGTATTTTATATAGTAACAATGAACAAGTAAAAATAAAATTTAAAAACCAATAACATGACAGCAACAAAAACATTTAATACCTAAAAGTAAGTAGAATAAAAATCTTTCAAAAACTCCACACTGGAAACTCCAAAACATTAAAGAAATTAAAGACATTAGTAAATGGTGGTTTATTACCATGTTTGTGGATTAGAAGATTCAAAATTATTAAGATGTCAGTTTTCTTCAATTTGCTGTATTTATTCAATGTAACCCATGCCATGGGTTATACACACACACACACACACACTGGAATATTATTCAGCCTTTAAAAACTAGGAGATTCTGCCCCTGTCATTTATAACAACACGGATGAACCCAGAGGACAATATGCTAAGTGAAATGAGCCAGACACAGAAAGAAAAATATTTCATGATCTCACTTATACGTGGAATCTTAAAAAGTTGAATAAATACAGACAGTAGAATGGTGATTACTAGCAGTGAGGATGTTGGGAAAATGGAGAAATGCTGGTCAGAGTACAAAGTTAACAGTTAGGTAGAATGACTAAGTATAGAGGTCTAATGTACAGCATGACAACTATAATTAATAATATCATATTATACACTGGAAATTTACAAAAAGAATAGATTTCAGGTGCTCTCACCACAAAAAAGCAACTATGTGAGAAGTGATGAATATGTTAATTTGATTGACTATAGAATCATTTCACTATGTATGTATATCAAAACATTATGTTGTACACCTTAAATATATACAATTTTTATTGTTTAAAAAAACCATTAGATTGGGAGATGAACAGAAACTTTTCCAAAGAAGACAGAATAATGGCCAAAAAACATATAAAAAAATGTTCATCATCTCTAACCATTAGAGAAATGCAAATCAAAACCACAATGAGATACCACTTAATCCCACTGAGATTGGCCTCTATCAAAAAATCCCAAAACAACAAATGCTGGCGAGGATGTGGAGAGATAGGGACACTCTTACACTACTGGTGGGACTGCAAATTGGTGCAACCTTTGTGGAAAAGAATTTGGAGATGCCTCAAAGAGCTAAAAATAGAATTACCATTTGATCCAGCAGTAGCATTATTAGGCATCTACCCAAAAGAGCATACGACATTCTATGATGAAGACATCTGCACCCAAATGTTTATGGCAGCACAATTCACTATTGCTAGGTCGTGGAAACAACCCAAGTGCCCGTCAATTCATGAGTGGATTGTTAAAATTTGGTATATGTTTATAATGGAATATTACTCAATTTTAAGAAATGACAGTGAGTTAGCACCGCTTATATTATCCTGTATTAAGCTTGAGCCCATTATTCAAAGTGAGGTGACACAAGGCCAGAAGAAAGGGCCCCACTTGTACTCGCCATCAAACTAGTATTGACTGATTAACACTATGGTGCTCAAAGGGTGGGAGTGGTCACTAGGGAATTGGGGGGGGCAAACCCATATCTGAGTGATGTGGTGGGCACTGTGGCAGGGTGGGACATGCTTGAAAAGTAGTTGGGGAGTGGAATTAGGGGTCTCAATAGGGGAAAGGAATTCCTCTAAAACTAATTTATGTGATTAACTGTTCACCTTGGTAAATTCACTGAAAATCATTTAATTGTACACTTAAAATGGAGTAAAGACATGACATGTAAAGTATACTTCAATAAAGAAAAAAATGTAAAAATAAATAAATAAATAAAAAATAAAAAAAGGATTTGCTTTATAGAAATGTATTTTGTACAAACATGTAGAACACATAAATTTTGCCTGATAAATATTTCTACAAATATAGCCATATAAATTTACATGTAAAAAAAAAAGAAGGAGAATTATGAGATAAAATATAAAATAGAGAAAGTAAAAAGTGTTTGCAGGCAGATGACCATGAATGAAACTGTGGAAAATATACGATCATAGAAAATCTTGAGGGTAAGCATAAAAAGTTTAACTTCAGTCATTAAGTAAAGAGAAACTTCAAAGCAACAACAAAAAAGTTAATGTTCAGGATTTAAGCTAAGGAAATTGTGCCATAAGGAGGCACACTAATAAATATAAGCAGTCCATATATTTTGCACAAACATATTTTAGGGGTTCATTCTCTGTATAACATTCTTTGGTATATTGCTAGGAGAACTATAAAGAAGTAAGATATTCAATGGTGGTTCTCAGGAGGTTAAAATAGAGATGGGAGGTAATAGATATATAAATGAAAGTTTAAATGGTAATATAAAATCTGAACACTAATATTCAATTAATCAAAAATATAAGAAATTATTACATTTTACATGATATTCAAGATCACTACCTGCTTGGAGAAACTAAATGTTTCATATAGATACTGAGAGAAGGAGCATGATTAAAGGAGAAAAAATGTGTATAAAATGACTGGCAGTATTGGCAGATTACAGTAGTAATCATAGTCATTATTTATTGAGAGCATATTATAATATATGCCAGGCATTGTTTTACATGCTTTAAAAGTGTGGTCGTATTTAATTATTATAATACTTTTGAGAGATAAGTGTTATTAGCCTCATTTTAAAATTGATGTTTAAAGAAATCAACTTATTCAAGGTCATGCAGCTAATACATACATAGACAGAAATTGAACCACAGTCTGTTTGAGTCTACCTTAAACATTTCTGCTAAATGATGGCTAATATAATGTACAATTTAGAAATGTTAATTCTAAGCTATTATCACTAGTTATTACCTATCATCTTCTACTAGTCTGCCTTACAAAATGTGTGGTGCTATACAAATTTTAGTTATTATTATCCTTATGTCTATAAAAATTGCACAGAAATCAATATACAAATTCTTATGAGGATAGAAAGAATTGAGTATTTGTGTTTTTTTTATTTCTATGTGAATGAGCAGTTGACATGTAAATGAAAAACACAGTAACACCAATTATACCTTCATATTATAAAGGGGGCCAAGATGGCAAACTAGAAGCATCTGGCACACACTGCTATGACAGAAAGCATCCAAAGAGATATTCAACTTCAAATGGATCACTGGGGATAGAGCATTAGTATCCAACAGAGAAGCAACAGGAGGCACTGAAGAGAAGTGAGAGGGAATTATGGTGACCATCCCAGCACTATTAGAGGTAACTGGGAGAGGCACCCACATATGGGGGAGGGATAGGTTAGAGATCGTCAGTGCCCCATGAACCCACTGTGAACTTTGCAATTTGAGCTACCATAGGGCCTTTCCACCTATATAGGCCTCCACACTGACATGAGGAGTGGCCTGGATATTGCACAGTGGTATTGCTCTGGGGCGGAAGCATAGGAGGGTCCTGTGGGCTCCTAGGACCTGCGTGCTGCAGCTGGCACCATTCAGGTAGTTAAGCTCCTGAGTGCTGAGTCTGTTCAGGGGTCAGGTCCACTGCTGCCACCTCCTTGTTGCCACTGCCAGATCAAGGAGAGAGCAGGGAAGCCAGGCATTCTCATGTGCTGCAGGGTTAAGTGCCTTCATGCCACCACTGCTGCCACTGCCGGGAGGCCCCAGTGGTAGAAAACACACGAGGCTTCTACCCCTAGCTGATGCCACTGAGCAGGCTCAACTCCCCCATCATGGCTCCTGCTGCTGGAGTTCCCCATGGTACCAAATGGTTAAGGCCCCTAGTCCCTGCTTATGCTGTCAAATAGGTCACACACACACATACACCCATGGCTTCTGCTGCCACCAGGTACCAGAAAATCCCCACAGCCACCTGCTTCCACTGTTACCACAGAAAGGGATCCACCCTGCCTTCACTCAAGCTTTCTACAGTAGCCTGGGTACTAGCCTGCCTCTCTACATGAACATCCTCCAGCATCTGTGTGGTCTATGACAAACACAAGGGAAAGGGGAAATGCAGGTGCATCTTTCCTACCTAAGCATTATTTCAGAGCAAGACTCAAGTACATAATCTAGGGGCTTGGGAACAGAGGATTACTGACAACTGAACACCTTCTCAGGCATCTGAGTTCCAACTGACTCAATTTGCCAGGAACACCTCATTGGGTACCAACCAGCACAAAACAAAAGGCAATATACCACTCCCCCTCCATACTAAGCCACGGAGTTTTCAGCAGAGGAGAACAGGAGTACTGAAAAGTTGTCAGTTTTGAATCAAGAGAAGAAATTTCAGGTGAAAAGGAATCAACATAAGAATGCTGGCAATATGAAAAGACAGGATCCTTTAACACCCTCAAAGGTTCACATTAGCTCCCAAGGAATTGACTTCAACCAAAATGAAACTTTTCAAATGTCAGCTATGGAATTTAAAACATGCATTACAAATAAGCTCAATGAGATAAGAAAGTCAAAAACCAATACAAAGAAACCAAAAAATTATACAAGAAATGAACAAAAAATTCACTAGAAAGATAGATAGTTAAAAAAAATAATAAACCTCCTGTAAACAAAAGATTAATTTAGGAAATTTCAAAATACTGTGGAAATTTCAACAATAGACCAGACTAAGTAGAAGAAAGAGTTTCAGAGCCTGAAGACAAGGCTTTGAATTAACCATCCAAAATAAAGAAACAAGAGAAATTAGGAAAGTCTCTGAGAAATATGGGATTATGCAAAATGCACAAACATGAGAACCATAGAAATCCCTGACAGAGAAGAAAAAGCAAAAAGTATAGAAAATCTATCTGAGGGAATAATGAAGGAAAACTTCCCTGATCTTGCAAGAGATTTAGACATCCAAATGTAAGAATGTCAACTAATTCCTAGATGTCTTATTTATTGCAAATAAGACATCACTAAGACACATAGTCAAAGACACCAAGACACATAGTCTAGCCAAAGCCAAAGTGAAGGAGAAAAATCTTACAACCTGCGAGACAAAGGCATCAAGTAACCTACAAAGGAAAGCCCATCAGACTAACAGCAGACTTCTTGGCAGAAGGGACTGGAGTCCAATTTTTAGTATTCTTAAACACAATAACTGGCAGTCAAGAATTGTGAAACGCTAAGCTTCATAAATGAAGGAGAAATAAAATCTTTCCCAGACACACAAACTCTAAAGGAATTTGTCACCACTAGATCTCCTTTGCAAGAAATACTTAAAAGAGCCCTAGACACTGAAGAAAATGGTCAATATTCACCAGTCTAAAAACATTTGGAAGTAAAAATCTACAGCTCCTATAAAATAATAAAACAAGTGAGAATACAAAGCAAGTGGTTAACAAACAACATGATGACTAGAACATTACCTCAGTTATCAATATTAACATTAAATTTAAATGGTCTAAATGCCCCACTGAAAAGATATAGATTGACATAATCGATAAAAAAAATTATAGCCCAAATATCTGCTGTCTCCAAAAACCCATTTAACTCTTAAAAAGTCATGCAGATTCAAGGTAAAACAGTGGAAAAATATTCTACACAAATGAAAACAAAAAGTGAGCAAAAGACAAAAAATTGTCATTGCATAATGACAAAAGGATTGATTTAATAAGAAGATACAGCAATCCTAAACAATCACATGCCTGACACTAGAGATTCCAGATTTATAAAACAAACAGTATTTGACCTAAGAAATGAAATAGCAACATATTAATAGTGGATGGCTTCAACACTCCACAGTCAGAACTAGACACTATAAAGGCAGGAAATCACCAAAGAAATACTGAACTTAAATGGTATTCTAGAACAAATGGAATTAACAGACATTTATAAAACATTTTATCCAAAAACTGCAGAGTATACATTCTTCTCAAAAACACATGGAACATTCTCCAAGATAGATGGTATGTTAGAACACAAAATAAATTTTTTAAAAATTGAGATCATACATTATATCTTCTCAGAACACAGTGGAATAAAACTAAAAATCAATTCCAAGAGAAACTCACAAAACTATAAAATACATGGAAGCTAAACAACCTGGTGCTGAATGATCTTTGAGTCAACAACAAAATCAAGATGGAAATCAAAAATTTTTTTGAACTGAATGACAAAGGTGAAAAAAACCCATCAAAATCTTTGAGAAACAGCAAAAGCAATGCTAAGAGGGAGATTCAGAGCACTAAATGCCTGTGTAAACAGACAGAAAGCTCACGCACTAATAACCTAATGACACATCTCAAGAAACTGGAAAAGCAGGAACAAACCAAACTCAAAGCTATCAGAAGAAAAGAGACAACAATCAGAACAGAGCTAAACATTGTTGAAACAAACAAACAAACAAAAAAAAAATACAAAGGATAAATGGAATAAAAAGTTGTTTCTTTGAAAAGGTAAACAAAACTGACAGACAGCTAGCTAGATTAAACAAGACATAAGAGGAAAAGATTCAACCTAGTGCAATCAGAAATAAAAAGAAAACATTATAATTGATACCACAGAAACACAAAACATCATCTGAGACTATTAAGAACACCTCTCAGTACACAAATTGAAAATCTAGAGGAAATAGGTAAATTTTTGGAAACAAACAAACTTCTAAGCTTGAATCAGGAAGAAAGAGAAATCTTAAACAGATTAATATTGCATAGCAATATTGAATCAGTAATTTAAAAAAATTGAACAACAACACAAAAATCCTAAGAGGAGATGAATTCACAGATAAATTCTACTAAACCTACAAATAAGAATTGGTACCAATCCTACTGAAATAGTTTCATAATACTGAAAAAGAAAAAATCCTCTAAATCATTCTATGAAGCCAGCATCACACTGATACCAAAGCAAGGAAAGGATACAACAAAAAACGGAAACTACATACTAATATCCATCATGATTCTAGATGCAAAAATTCTCAATAAAATAATAGCAAATCCAACACAAAAGTACATTAAAAAAATTCACCATGATCAACTGGGTTTCATCGTGGGGATGCCAGGATTGTTCAACATACGCAAATTAATAAATGTGATTCACCACATAAACAGAATTAAAAACAAAAACCATATGGTCATCTCAATAGATATAGAAAAAACATTCAAGAAAATTCAGCACTGCTTCACAATAAAAATACTTAACAAACTAAGCACAGAAAGGACATACCTCAAAAGAATAAAAGCCATATATGACAAACCCACAGCCAACATCATACTGAATGGAGAAAAGTTGAAAGCATTCCCCTTAAGAACCCGAAGTAGAATAGGATGCCGACTGCCATCACGTCTATTCAACACATTACTGAAAGTCCTAGTCAGAGTAATCAGTCAAGAGAAAGAAAGAAAGAGCATCCAATTAGGAAAAGAGGAGGTAAAACTATCCTTGTTTGTTAACAATTAGCAATCAATACTGTAGAAACATCCATACGTAAATTTCTAAAAAAAATGCTGCATCTTATATTTAATTGGCAAAGACCACATTTAGCAATAAGCATGAGTTTAGTCTTCCATGTAGAAACCAGATACACTAAACTGTGAAAAAAAAAAAGTTTCCTATTGTTTGAAAATCCCAGTTTAAGATTGTAAAAATGCATAGCTCTTTCATAAAAGAATTGGCTGTACAAGAGTACTCCCTTCACAGTATTCCTCTTTACTTCATATGCGAATTATTGGTTATGCTGTCGGATTTAACTTTCACAGCACTAAAAGGCAACTATTTAGGGAAGAGGAAGAAAAAGGAAAAAGGAATGTATGTAAGGCAATTTCTTTTATTAGGTACAATAAGCATAATAGTGTTTTTAGGAAGACAAGATAAAAATTACTCAAGGCTAGCTTGGTTCTCACTGAATAAAAACAATGGACTAAATACTG
>CAUYRT010024568.1:0-16088 GCA_963574885.1 Lepilemur ruficaudatus
TCCCAGCTACTCGGGAGGCTGAGGCAGGAGGATCGCTTGAGCCCAGGAGTTTGAGGTTGCTGTGAGCTAGGCTGACGCCACGGCACTCACTCTAGCCTGGGCAGCAGAGTGAGACTCTGTCTCAAAAAAAAAAAAAAAAAAGAAAAAGAAAAACACGAAACGATGCACCAAGAAGACATGAAAGCATGAAACGTATCCAAGAATTCTGATCCAAGACCAGGAAGCCTCTGCTCCACCTTAACTGGCCCAGGGCAGAGTCTTTGCTTCCTAGCCCCAGAGTCCCCAGCCCAGAAAGGGCCATGGGGACCCTTCCCTCCCCTCTCCTCTGCAGGAGACAAAGCCTCTGGATCCTAGAAGGCCATTTCTAGGCACCACATCAAAGAGCAGCCACATCCCAGCTCCACACTGAGGAAGGGGCAGCTCTCTCAACCCCTTGGAGCCCTGCTGGGCCTCTCTGCGTAGACACCAGCACCACAGGGCTGGAAGGCACAATGGACACAGTGCCTCTCTCCAGAACACAGTGGACAAGGCACCTCAACCAGCCAAAGGCAGGGCCCACCCCAGCCCCTTGGCAAGATGGCCAGAGCCCACCGTGCCTTATAGACCAAGCCCTAGCCCCCGGTGGCTCTTGAGTAGGTGTGAGCTCAGGGAAGCCTGCAGCACAAGCACAGGGAAAGCCCCAGAAACCTGCATCTGTGGCAAATAGGCTTGGGGCACAGGCAGCTGGGCCTCACCATTCCCTCCATGGGTGGTGGGGGCAGCACTGATCAGAGGTGGCGTCAGACAACAAAATCTCTGAATAAAACCTGCCCTGTGCCCCATACCCACTGACCCTGGGTGGCACCTACAGAGCCAGGAGAGGCCAGGTTCTGCCTTGAAGCCCCTCCCCCACCCACAGTGTGGACCCCTCCTTCCTGCCACAGGTGTTCTGTATGTACCTGGGCAATGCTGTGGCAGGTGTGGAAGAGGACGGTTGGGTCTGGGTGCATGAGGCCATCCTTGAGGGTGAGGAGCCGCTCGGCTGTGTCATCACGGTAGTCTCGGGAGAAGCCTGAGAGGAGAGGAGAGCCCGGCTGAGGCCTTCCTGGGTGATCCCACAGCAGGGCTCTGCGCCTCATCCCTCTGCACCTTTGCCACCTCGACCCAGCCCTACCCGCACCCTCAGCAGGGGCTCACCCTCATAACCCAGCTGGAGGTAGAGCAGGGAGTAGACACAGCCCACGGCCTCCTCGCGGACGGCAGGCCACAGGTCCGCACACCGTGGGGAGAAGAGGCCGACAAGGAGGCCCAGGTTGTGGAAGGGTACCAGGGCCTGGGGGAGACGGCCAGAGGGGCTGTGTGGTGCTGGAGTGCGGCCAGGAGGGCAGCCTGCATCCATGAAGCCCCAGGCCCTCCCCATGGCCTGCACAGCCCCCTGCTGAGCCCCTTCCCTGACCCGATGTGGGCTCTGCCCAGCTCAGCTCTGCCCCACCTGGTCCACTTGGGCAGATACTGGGCAAGCAGGTGTGTGCAGCAGGGACAATTGTGGAGGACGGGGCATGTGCAGCCAGAGGAAGGCCAGGAAGCCTGTAGGGTGCTCTGGGATGTGAGGGCCACAGGCCAAGGGACCCAGGAACAGAGCTGGGCTGGGAGCAGGGCAGGCTGGCAACCCAGGCACTCACACTGACGTGCAGGTGTTCCAGGAAGTACCGCAGCAGACAGCTGCTCAGGCCCAGGGCCCGCACCCGCTCATGGCCCCTCGGGGACTTGATCCATGGGCTCAGGTGCTGGAGAAGAGGGGACTTCACACAGGTGCCTACTCAGGGGCAACCCAGGAGAGCAGGACCCGTATGCCAGGCCACCCCTCCTGGGCTGCAGGGGCCAGGCCAGGCCCGCGTGGCTCCCACCTCAGGGCCCATTGCAGCCCTGGCCCTGCCACCCTTTCCTCCTGCCTGGCTCAGAGACACAGCCCACCAGGTGGACCCAGAGCTGGCGGGGTGGTGGAGCCTGCTCCGACCCAGAAGAGCACGTCCCTGGAATGATGGGTTGGTACTGCCCCAACCATAGCAATGATTAGTGTGGAGAAGCTGCAGCATAGCTGTGGCCTTCCCATCCTGCCACCATGACAGCCCCCAGACAGCCAAGAGCTCACAGGGGACCTGCGGGACGCCCCAATCCTGGCACCATGTGGGCTTGAGAGGCGCATCTAAGTCTGGGCGTCTCCCATCTGCAACCTGCCCAGGCAGGAGGAGTGCTGCTGCCCACTCACAAAGTTCCCCCCAATTGCAGACAGCACCAAGCCATCCCGGGACTGCCCCTGTGGGGAGAGAGGACCCAGAGAACCAGGTACAGTAACCCTTGTCCAACCCCCACCCTGCACACCTCCACCATGACCAGCAGGCCCTGGGGCGTCATGTCCCGCTGCAGGAGGCTCGTCAGCAAATCCTCAAGGGCGCGCACCGTATCCAGATACAGGGCCTAGAAGGAGAGCCAGGCCACCCGGCCCCGCCAGTGACCCCATTGCCCACAGTGGCCTTCCCGCTGCCCCCCACAGCCACAGGCACACAGTGAGGGACACACGGCAATACCTCCTGGCAGCTGCTGTCCTCGCCCTGGGACTCAGGTGGCAGGGCCATGACACTGTGCAGGCAGCCTTGGATCATGTCCGCCCGGGCCTGCTCCCCCAGTGCCGGCTCCAGGGAGCTGAGCAGCAAGTTAAGGGCTTAGACATTAATCCTGTGGCAGGTCCAGCCACCCTGAAGCCTGTGTGGACAGCATAGCTGCCGACATGTTTGGCTCACTCTGGGCCCAAGGCTGCAACCCCTCACAGCACACGTGTGCACACATAGAACCCCCCCACGCACACACACAGAAGCTGGAAGGATACACCAGGTAAGTGCAGGTGAGCATGGCTTTCTTCCGAACAGCTGTCCTTAAGGAGTCTGGGGGCTCTGCTCTGATGAACTCCTGGGGGAGGCAGCCAGTGGCTCAGCCTGGGAGGAGGCGCCAGCTTTCCTCCCCATCAGCCTCCCAAGCTCCGTCTGTCTTCACGTGGCCCCTCACCGAGTTCTCACCCATGGGTCCTCCCCAGACCCCACCTCCACTGCCATCAGCACCTGTGATGCCACCATCTGTCTCCCAGGAAGCTGCCTGGGACCAGCCACACAGTCAGTGCTCACCATCATCTGTGCCACCAGCTCTGCTTTCCTGGAGAAGTGGAAGGAGCTGGCCTGCGCACTGCTGCAGATGGCACGGCTGACCATGCACGTGCTCTGGACAAGGCACAGCTTCAGGGCTGGGTCCTGGAGGGACACCCAGCTGCAGGAGGCCATCAACATCCGCCCAGGACCGAGCCCAGCACATGCCCCCTCTCCTTCTGCTGCAGTCAGACTGCTGCTCTCCAGCCAGTCCTCCCACATGTCAAAGTCCATGTGGGACAAGAGGAGGGTGTCCAGGGGTCACGGAGGAGAGGAGAGGAGCCCTCAGCTGAGTGGGCCGCCCCTCCCTGTGGGCTCAGAGAAGGGCGAGGGGAGGTGTCCTGAGGACCCTCGAGGCCACGCTAATGGCCGAGGAAAAAGAAACTCTGAGAAGAACCCTGCACTCTGCCCTTCACAGGGTGCTGACTGTCCCCAGCAAGGGTCTTGTCAGGTTAGCGCCAGAGATGACAGAAGGAAACAAGTTAGAGAGGTGGGGGACTTTGGGGGGCCAGTGAGCCTCCCGGCCATTGCCACTAGTTCTGGTCAGCCCCCCTCCTAAGTGCAGGGATCTGGAAAGGTACAGCCCCTGAGAATCAAGGAGCAGAGCCAGAGGAGAGTCATTTGTCCTGGGGCCAGGTGGCTATAGCCCAGGCCCTGGCTCCTCAGAGGTGGCCAAAGCCTCCCTTGTTGCCCACCCATCTCGCAGGGCCCAGGCTGGGGCAGGAGCCCTGGGTCCCTGTTCCAGCCCCCAGCGGAGGGGCTGTTCCAAAGGGAATTGGAGGCAGGGGAGGGTATGATACTCTAAATGCTCTCCTATGGGCTGGGAGCAGGAAGCCCCAGCGAGCTCCCCTCTGGCTCTGCCCTTGAAGCTCAAGCCAGCCCAGAGAGCTGAGAGAGGAAAGGCAGAGCTGACACTTAACTCTCACACACTGTACCTTGGTTTCTACCTTTATGCCCAGAACCTGAACAATAAAAAGTGAAATGAATGAAGTCGTGAGAATCTGGTGTCGGCAGGACCCCTCCCTGCCAGGCCCCACTACGCAGACAGGCCTGCGCAGCACCCACCTTGGTGCTGAAGTACTGGAACATGTTCCGGAGGATATCCGACTCCACCCTGGCCAGCATCAGCTCGCGGGGGGCCTGTGCTGCCACGTGCCCGTAACACAGGATCAGCGCACTCTTCACTTTTTCTACCTCGTTCTCACTTCTGTCCTGAGGGGCCAGAGGAGTCACTGATAATACAACAGACTGCACCCCTGACAGGAAGCCTTGGACTCAAACTCACCAAAGTCCTCCTTGAAGACGGGCCAGAGCTGGTCATCAGAGGCATGACTCAGCTGGCAGACAGCACCACCTGAGCGGGAAAGCCCCTTTGTCAGGGACAGCGGGAGGGGCCAGGGGGCCAGGCATGGGCCCACTGGGGAGCAAGTGGCAGAGGGAAAAGGACTACATGGTGAGGTGAGCAGGAGGGAGGGCTGGCAGCCCCAGAGTAGAGAGCCTGTCCTTGCCTGAGCTACAGGGCAGCTCCTCTGTTCCGGAGCCTGTCCCACCTGTGCATGGAGAAAGGGCTGGGAGGCCCCACAGGCCAGGTCCAGCCCTGAGAGTCTATAATTGGGCAGGGCCATAGCAGGGATCCACCCCTTCCTTAGGGCAGGCCTTGGCTCTGGCAGCTCAACCAGTGGCTTCAGCAGAAGTGCAGCCTCCACTGGCCACCAGAGGGCAGAGGTCTATACAGACAGCCTGGCCCCTGAGAGGGAGGCGCTTCCAGACTCTCACCCTGGCCACCCAGTCTCCTCCCTCACGACTGGCAGAGAGATGCACATCCCTTGTCATCTGGTGCATTCACTTCTGGGAGGCCTTATGCCTCCTCTGCCAGAGGTGGGGGTGAGTGGGACACACACACACACAGGCCCTGCTCATGCAGGAAATGCAGGAAGCAAAAACTGCTTAATGTCAGCTTCCTGCCCCACCCCAAGCACGCAGGGCATGCCCTGAGCCCAAACTTGTGAAGAGACAGAGCTGCCCTCAGAGGGGCAGGAGCCCTGCCCCATCCTCACCACCCCACCATTCCCCAGGACCTTAAAATGTAGGGCAGCGGCTGAGAAACAAAACCACAGAGACAGTCCTCCTACCCCAGACCTCCACCCTGGCCATCAGCCTAACCTCCGTACCTTAAAAATGTTGAAAATGCCAATGGATTTTCTAAACACATCCGATCTTACAAAGTCCTCCAGCTGGGCCAGGGTGTCCTCGAGGTGGGAGCTGGCACAGATCCCAAAGCAACAGGCAAGGCCCTGGGGAGACACACAGGTGTACTCACACCTGCACAGAGAGGACTCTGCCCCCTGCCTTAGAGTCGTGTAAAGAGAAGAGCGCATGTGCACACACGCACGGCATACATGCTTGTGTACATATGCACATACACATATGCAGACGCACGCAGTGTACCATGCACACACATGCTGTACACATGTGCAGATGCAGACAGTGCACCATATACACATGTGCACATTGCACACACTACAGGTGAAGATAATGCACCACACACACGCGTGCACACTGTACACACTGCAGGTGAAGACGATGCACCACGCACACATTCATGCACACTGTACACGGCAGGTGGAGAGAGCACACCATGCATACACGTATTTACACATGCACACACCACATATGTGCATATATGCACAACCCACATGCACACACTCGCGCACATGCTGGCTGGCTGCCTGAGAGAACAGAGGGCTGTCCGCTAGCCCTTGGGCATCCAGGGGCTTCCGCAGGGAAAGTGACGGCCACCTCACGGTCTGCCTCCTCCTGGTATCTGGCTGTTTCCAGCAGCTCTTGAAGATGTTTCCTCACCACTTCCTTACTTGAAGCAGCACCCAGGGTGGTTCCTACGCATTTGTACAGGAAGTGCTGAAATGAAGCCAGAGAACAAGGTTATGCCTGACTCCTAAGTAGAGGGGTACCGAGCACTGCCATGGTGCCCCTCCTGGAGTGCCCACCCTGCTGGCCAGACACGGGAGGGGCCATTGGAAGCCATAGCACTAGCCCTGTGAGGACAGACTGGCAGAGCCCAGGCAGCATCTGGAGGCAAGAGGCAAGGACAGTGGGCTCCCGCATCTCCCAGCCCTCAGCCACCAAGAGGAGGCCACAGGCCTTTTCCTGGCTCTGCCAGGGCCACCAGGAGCATGGAGACAGGCCCACACAGCAAGTGACAGAGACTGAAGGCACAGAGACCTGAAGCCTGAGGCCCAGGCTGAGCAGCTGCGCACCTTCTCCTGGGGCGTCCCGTTGTAGCAGGGCAGCTGCTTGCACATCTCCAGGCTCAGCTGGCAGGTCCACGTGTTGTCAGAGACAGTAGCCAGGGTGTTCCGCAGGAACTGTGGACAAGGAGAGGTCCTGCAGTGGCTGGCTGGGGATGGGCCTGGGGTCTGGCATGTCACCACCTGAGGACCTCAGGGTGGCCCCTGCTGTGGTTATAGGTGGTCTGCAGGTGACCTCCCAGCAAGGGCAGTGGCAGCAGAGCAAGCCCTGCATGGTCAGCTAAGCGGGAGGCCTGGGACGTGAACAGCTCTGGGCCAGGCAAGGGGTGCAAGAAAAGGCCCGTAGCAAGGCAGTTCGGAGCCCCTGGGATTTGGCCTTGGCTGCTAGAGGGTGGGTGCCTTGTCCTAGCAGTGTGCAGCCAGCAGATGTCCTCGCCCCAGAGACACCCGCCCGTACCTCTGTTGTTCCTCCAGCCACACCACAAGGTCGAGGTTGAGGCAGGTAGTATAATCCTCAGTGGGTGAGTGTAGACTCAGCTCCTGCCACCCCAGCCTTCCCCTCAGCCCAAAAGCTGTCCATACCCGGGACAGGCCACACCCTCAGCCTCCTCCCTGCTCTCACCATCAACAGCTTTTCCTCCCACTCCTTCCGTGGCAGGGTTTCCTCAGTATATTCTGAAATGACAATCACCCAGTGGATCTTGTCCTGCCAGGCAGGCCCACCCCATCGCACATGAGTGGGGTCTTCAGAGCCCAACACTCTCCTGAGCCCAGGCCCCATCCATCTTCTGGAGCTTGGAGGGAAGGCACAGCAGCAACCAACCCAACCTGGCTGTGCTCACTTCCCACCTGCTCTCAGGGACAGGAGGCAGGCCTTTTAAGCCCCAGGCTGTCCTGTACCGCAGTGGTGACTGTTCCTTCCAACTTACAAAACCCTGGTCCCCACTGGCCAGCTCCTCCCCTAACCAAGGCCCTCCTCATGTGAACCCCACAGGGCCTCACCATCTAGGTACTCCAGCAGCAGGGGGATGGCTGTCTCCCATTGCTGACCCAGCGAAGGGTGAATGCTATGATGCAGAATGTTCAGGAGATGCAGTGAGGCTGCCCCACGCCCATCCCCCAGGTAGGGGTTGGAAGACACAACCTGAAGGGAGGCAGAGGTGGGAGTGAACTCTGAACAGGTGGCTCCTGGCCAAGGATCATACCCTGCACTTGGCTCTTCCCGAAGCTTAGGCTATGGTGATGGAGGGCAGCTGTGCTGTGAGCATCTGGCCGGCAGCTCCTCACTGGAAAGGCAGTGCCCTCCCTGGGAGTCCATGACAGCACAAGGCTCTGGGCAGTGGGCTGCCACACACATGGGAATGGGGACTGAGAAAGAAGTACCCACTCCTAACATCCTCTGAAGGACCCCGGGGTCTAGCCGCCATCTAAAGAGGCATTTCCCGATGGGGGAGCTGCATAGTATGGTGCTCACCAGGAGTCTTGTGGTTACAGCGTAGGGAGACGGAAGGTTCACTGGAGACAAGAGACAAGGAACAGTTGCTCGGAAGCCAGCCTGGCTGCCTAAGCCCAGCCTGTAGCTCTCAGGGGGACAGAGGGCCAAAGCTGGGGCCATGGTCACAAGCAGGGATGGGGTCAGGGCCGGCACGCACCACGGGCATCATACTGGATGAGGAAGGTGTCGGCCCCCACCTCCTGCCTCTTCTGCGCCAGATGCACAAGGCTCCTGCAGAGTGGAGTCAGGGCCCAGGTGAAGCGCACAGGGGTGAGGAACTCCAGCAGGTACGGCCAGAGGACCTGGGGGCAGAGACAGCTCAGAGCTGGCAGGGCCTGGGCACACCAGGCTCTACACAACAGCTTTGAGGGCTGCAGGCCCTGCCTGAGCTCAGAGAGTCAGGCCAGACCCTTTGCTTGCCCTGCTGCAGCTGAGGTGGCCTCTGAGCACTGCCTGGCCACTACCCTGCATGGTTCAGCTGTCACCCAGGACCTGGGGTTGGGAGGGGCGAAGTTAGTCACAGAACAGGGGCAGGAAAACCTCCAAATAGGAACACGGGGGTGCGGCTGGAAGGGAGGCCAGAGCTGTCCTGCACTCACATCACTCATCCTGTCCACGGCGGTGCTGACCAGGTAGAGTGTGCGGATACTCATGGCCCGCACACCATCGGCTGAGAGGTCCTTGCTGTCAGGGCCTGGATTCTCAGGCTGGAGGGGGAAGGGGCAGAAGGCAGGGCATGGGTGGGGCATCATGTCCATGCACCCAGGTTAGGCAGCTGTGGCTCAGGCCTGTGAAGACACAGCTGTGTGGGAGCAGGACAGATCCTGCCAGCCTCACCGTAGGGGAGCATCACCTGCCAGGAAATGTACTCTGAGCTAAAATCACCCAAGAAACAGTCTTACCTGGTTCAGTTCTCATCTGCAAAATAAACAAAACCTTGAGCATTTCCTGTAAGCTACTGATTCCATAAAAATTAGGTCAGGCACGGTATCGCTTGTAATCCCAGCACTCTGGGAGCCCAAAGCAGGAGAATCATTTGAGGTCAGGAGTTTGAGATCAGTCTGAGCAACAGTGAGACCCTGTCTCTACCAAAAATAGAAAAATTAGCCAAGTGTGGTGGTGCATGCCTGTAGTCCCAGCTACTCAGGAGGCTAAGGCAAGAGGAACTCTTCAGCCCAGGAGTTTGAGGTTGCAGTGAGCTATGATGATGCCACTGCACTTTAGCCTAGGTGGCAGAGTGAGATTCTTGTTTCAAAAAAGAAAGAAAGAAAAAAAAACTTTGTCCCTACTTTGCAATGCTGCCACAGGAGAAATGGGACAGTCTTTGTGGAAATGATAATCTTGGGAGAAATCCTATTTTCTACACAAGCCTTGACCACAACCTCAGCAACCTGAGCAGGTGAGACACCTACTGTCCTCTCTGGCTGGTGAGGCAGCTCCAAAGCCTGGCTCCCTGGGAGGCTGCTGTGCAAGGAGACAACTTCTGCTTCCTACATACTTTGCCAGCCCTGCATTTAGGCTTTGAAACAAAGCATTCTCCTTGAATGACAAGGAGAACTGGCAAAACTGCAACCATTGCAGGAGCTTTTTGTTTTTTTTTTTAGTTGGCCAATTAATCTCCTTGTATTTTTAGCAGAGACGGGGTCTCACTCTTGTTCAGGCTGGTCTCGAACTCCTGAGCTCAAACAGTCCATTCGCCTCAGCCTCCCAGAGTGGTAGGATTACAGGCACAAGCCACCATGCCCGGCCCTGCAGATTTTTAATAGTAACCAAAGGTCAAGTAGAAAATAATAGTGATATCTAGGCCTTGAACAACAATTTTTAAGGCACGCTCTAAAAATATAGATAGAACTTTATAACAAACACACATGAACAACTTTGAAAACCTGACTGTTAAGCCAAAAAGAATATCTCAACAAACTGTTAAAAGCAGAAATCAAGCTGGCCAGATTCAATGTAACAATGCAATAAAATTACAAATCCATAACAGACATGAAAATCTATCCACTGGGAGATTTTCAAATATCATAAAAGAGCCATTCGGGTTAAAAAAGAAACCAAACAAAAACTGCAAACTATCCGATAATGAACACTGAGAACACACACTAAATCATCAGACACACAAATATTAGGGCACAAAGGCCAATGACATAGCCTAAAATATCCTAGAAAAGGGAAAATATTAACAATATGAACCAAGTACAAGGGAAAAAAAACCCTGAAAACTTTTAACAGTTGAAATAAAGAATTTAATTCAGAAAATTATCATAATAATGTAATAGATATCACCAAGGAAGAAATTACTAACTTAGAAGAACAGACTGAAGAAGACTTCAAGGAAAAAGAAATTTTTAAAAGAATTTTAAAACAATGAAAGAAGGAAAAGCTCAAAGATAGGGAAAGGCAGCAGTGCTAGCATTTAGATAACAGACAGACCAGAATTAGAGAGAGAGAAAAACTGATAGCAAGAAATACTTAAATAAAGGAGAGAACTTCTCCAGAACTAAAAGGTAAAAAGAACACGTCCAAGTAGAGTCCACAGAGCTCTGTCCTCCACAGAGCAAGGACAGTGCAAGGTGAGCCAGGAACATCTTCATGTGCCAGAAAGTGGAGACAGGTTCTGAGAACAACGGGCCACATCCCGTTGGATGATAGGAATATAGGAGCCAGCTCGTGGCAGCGCCACTGGCCAGGCGCGGGGCAGCCTTAGCACCAGAACCAACAGAGATGGTGTCTAGACCATCCCATAAACCAGCTGCCATGAATCCACATGAACGTAAGACCAGGAAAAGCTCTTTGTCACAACAGAAGACTAAAAAACTAAGTGTAGAATAATATTAATGGAGTTAGAAAACCATCAACTAATGCTAAAACCAATTGATGCTGATTAAGTTTAATCAGCAAGCCGATATACTTAGTCCCAATCTCCCTACAAACTATTTGTTAATTGTAAGAGAGACAGCAACTGTAAGTGCAGAAACCTCACTGAAACAAGTGATTAGAGCTAACAAGACCAACCAACTCTGTCAGAGTTGTGACAACCAACTCTGTGATGTAACACACTAAAGAGGACACACATGCTGCCAGGAGATGCCTGTCAAAACTGCATCACCTGAATCAAATTGTGAGGAAACATAAGCCCCACCTGAGAAACATCTAGCAAAATAATTTCTAAACTCTTAGAAAATGTCCAGTCGACAAACACAAAGATAGGAGGCTAACAAGACATAACAACTACAAATAATGCCTGACTATGTGTTGGAAACTGCACCTGAAAACAGCTGTAAGAGACAGAATTGGGACAAATAATAAAATGTGAATATGGACTACACATCAGGTAATATGGCCTTAATGTTAAACTTCCTGATTTTGACAACTCTACTATGGTTATGCAGAACAATGTCCTTATTGTTAGGAAATAAACACCAAGGTATTTAGTATTTAGGGATAAAGGGACATAATGTCTCTAGTATTTTCTCAGATGAGTTAAAAAATGTACATGCATTCACATGTGTGTATACAAAATGTGTAAAGGGGGGCGGGGGCAAGGGCAATGCATGTAACCTTAACATTTGTACCCCCATAATATGCTGCAATAAAAAAAAAATGTGTAAAGACATAACAAGAAAACTACACACACAAAAAAAGAAAACTACAAACTAATATGTCTTATAAACGTAGATGTGAAAATCCTCAACACAGTACTAGCAAACTGAATTCAACAACATTTAAAAATGATTATACACCATGGCCAAGTGGGATTTATCCCAGGAATGCAAGGTTGGTTTAACATTTGAAAATCATCCCGTAAAATGCACTATTATTGCTAGAATAAAGAACAAAAACCATGTGTTCATCTTAACAGACACAGAAAAAAGCATGTGATAAAATTTAGTACTCCTGGCCGGGCGCAGTGGCTCACGCCTGTAATCCTAGCACTCTAGGCCGACGTGGGTGGATCACTCAGGGTCAGGAGTTCGAAACCAGCCTGAGCAAGAGCAAGCTCCCATCTCTACTAAAAATAGAAAGAAATTAATTGGACAACTAAAAATATATAGAAAATATTAGCCGGGCACAGTGGCATGTGCCTGTAGTCCCAGCTACTTGGGAGGCTGAGGCAGAAGGATTGCTTGAGCCTAGGAGTTTGAGGTTCCTGTGAGCTAGGCTGATGCCACGGCACTCTAGCCCGGGCAACAAAGTGAGACTTTGTCTCAAAAAAAAAAAAAAAAAAAAAAAAAAATTTAGTACTCCTTCATGACAAAGATGGCTCATGACTCCTTCATGAGCCACCATGCCCAGCCTATACTGGAAGTTCTTGCCAGGGGCAAGTAGCTAAGAAAACTAAAGAAAGGGCATCCAGCTTGGAAAAAAAATAGAACTATTTGCAGATGACTTGATCTTTATAGAAAGTCTTAAGGAATCCACTAAAAAACTATTATAACTAATAAGCAAGTTCAGCGAGGTTGCAGTCTACAAGATCAATATGAAAGAACAATTGTATTTCTACACAGTAGCAGTGAACATACTGAAAATGAAATGAAGAAAATAATTCCACTTTACAATAGCATCAAAAAGAATAAAATAGTTCTGAATAAATTTAACAAAAGAAGTACAAAACTTAGGCCGGGCGCAGTGGCTCATGCCTGTAATCCTAGCACTCTGGGAGGCCGAGGCGGGCGGATCACTCAAGGTCAGGAGTTCGAAACCAGCCTGAACAAGAGTGAGACCCTGTCTCTACTATAAACAGAAAGAAACTCATTGGCCAACTAAAAATATATAGAAAAATTAGCCGGGCATGGTGGCACATGCCTGTAGTCCCAGCCACTTGGGAGGCTGAGGCAGTAGGATTGCTTGAGCCCAGGAGTTCGAGGTTGCTGTGAGCTAGGCTGATGCCACGGCACTCACTCTAGCCCGGGCAACAGAGTGAGACTCTGTCTCAAAAAAAAAAAAAAAAAAAAGAAGTACAAAACTTATATTCTGAAAACTACAAAATAGTGTTAAAAGAAATTAAAGAACTGAATAAACAGAAATATATCTCATGTTCATAGATCCAAAGACTTAATGCTAAGATGGAAAACACTCCCAAATAGATACACAGATTTAATGTAATCCCTATTACAATTCAGCTTACTCCTTTGCAGAAACTGACAAACCGATCCTAAAATAAATTCATATGGGAGTTTAAGGGACTCAGAATGGCCAAAACAATCTTGAAAAGAACAAAGTTGGAGGACTCAAGCTTCCCAATTTCAAAGTTTACTATGAAGCTACAAGTGATCGGGACAGGTGGCACTGGCCCTCACATGGAAAGACAAGATGATGTGCAGGGGAGAGTTACAGTATATAGCCTTGGTCTTTAAAAGGAACTTGGCTTTTTAAATTTTTTAATTGTGACAAAATAAACATAACATATAACTTACCATTTTAACCATTTTTAAATGTACAGTCTGGTGGCACTGAGCTCATTCACAGTGTTGTGTAACTATCACCACTGTCCATCTCCAGAACTTTTCCATGTTCCCAAATAGAAACTCTGTCCCCATTGAACACAAACTCCCCATCCCCTCTCCCCCAGCCCTGGAAACCACCATGCTGTTTTCTGTCTCCCTGAATCTCACCACTTTAGGTGCTTCACATAAGTGGGATCACACCGTATCTGTCTTTCTGTGACTGGCTTATGTAACTCAGTGCAACATCCTCCAGGTTCATCCCTGTTGCAGTGTGTGTCAGTTTCCTTCCTTTTTAAGGCTGAATAACATTCACCACATTTTGTTTATCCATTCACCCCCTCCATGGACATTTGAGTTGCTTCCACCTTTTGGCTATTGTGAATAATGTTATTATGAACAAGGGTGTGCAAACATCTGAGACCCTGTTTTCAATTCTAATATTAAAAGAGATCTTCAAATCCCAAAACATTTGGGACTAACAGACTAAAACAGGGGTCCTGGCTCTCTCCAGTGCATGCCTAACGACGCACAACACTGCCGTGAGGAGTCAGACCGGTAAGTGGACCTCCCGGGGCCACAGTGGGGACAGTGAGTACCTCCTCACTGGGGGCCCACACTCCTGGCGGGTGCAAAGTCACAGCACACCCACACTCACTGTCCCTTGAACTCCACTATTGCAAAACCAACACAGATGTGCCACTTGGCAGGCACAGTGGGCACCACAGTGACATCACAGGAGTACAAGAAGGAGACCACGTCTCTGCTCGGGGTGTACCTCCGTGGATAGGCTGGCTCCACTGACTTGAAGAAACCAGGCTTGGGGCTAGAGAGGGGCCCAAGCACCAATGCACTCACCAGCAGGCACCTGTACTTGCTACCTGTGGCTTATTCTTGCTATATTGTAACTTGCTCTCCTTCAAGAAGAAACTGCCATTTGTTTAGTAGCTTTTTAAATAAAAAATCCCCAAAGAGAAGAAAGTCTCTATCTTCTGCCTGTGTTCTGAGTCCTGGGAGCTGCCCAGTGGACAGGTGCAGTGCAGAGACCCTGACTCGGAGGGTCAGTGTACAGACCCAGGCCCACACATCTACCTTGTGCCAGGCCGGCAGCTCCTCATGACCCATGCCTGATGGAAGCCCTGGTAACGTGGCCCAGAGCTGGGTGAGGCAGTGGCCCCTTACCTGCTGCTCGGGAGGCAGAGCACATAGCTGCACCAGGTACTCAATCATCACCTCGCCTCCAGGCTGCTCCAGGTAGCCGTGGTGGGCCATAGCACTGATCACCTGCACCACAGCCTGCTTCACCTGCCAAAACCAATGAGAGGTCAGGAAGGGGATGCAGACAGAGGCTGCCACACCAGTCCAGCCAGCAGACAGGAACCTCACTCCTAACCCACCCACACCTGTGCGGTACCCACACCTGCCCCTGTACCTGTGCCTGCCTTCTCAGTCCCTCAGCTTTGTGGGGGCTTCTCTAGCTTCCCTGACAGCAGCCCTTGTGGACGTGCTCAGGTCTGTGAGGGCCTCTTTTCCTCCTGCCCATCATACCTCCGCCACTCCTACTGCCCAGCCCCCAGAAGTCTCTTCGTCTCACTAGTTTCCTCCCTTCATCCATTTCCATCAAGCTTCACCCCAACTCCACAGGGCAGTTCTGCTGAAGTCCCCACTGAAGCCCCCTGTGCCCAGCCTCCCCAACACCAACTGCCACCCCCCCAGACTTCAATCGCCCTGGTCTTGGGCAGTAAGGGCTGGCATCCTCCCAGCCAGCTCCTTCTGTGCAATACCCACACATTTCCTGGGAAGTACTGCCACCCCAGCTGACTCACCCTTCAGGTGATGGACCCCAAGTCTGCACCTGTTGCCCCAACACCCCTAGGAGTTCTGTGCCCACGTGTCCTGCCTTGCTTGCTAACTCTGCCTGGCAATTCAAAGGCATGGCCAGTCCAGTGTGACTGAAAACAGCCGCCCCTTCTCCTGCACAGATGCCAGCCCCTGCCCCGGGCTCTAGGCCTTCTTGTGTGCTGCCTCTCCCTTGGGAGCCCTCTCCAATGCACTGCAATAATGCCTCTGCCTCTTCAGATCTCAGGCCAAACATCACTTCTCAAACCACTCCCTGCTCATGTCCTTCCTGACAACACATATGTGTCTAGCATGGCTGTTGGGGGAATAGGTAGGTCTGGAGTGAGCAGGCTGGCAGCTGTCTTCCCAGACAGAGTGCATCTAGCCATCTGATGTGGCAGGTGTCATACAGTTTGGGCCCCTGTGAGGAGCTCCAAGACTCTGTCAAGGTGTGTCTGGGAGAACAGCCCTGAAGAAGAAGAGGGGTTTGTGGGCTGTGTAGAGGGGACCCTGCAACAGATGTGATTTGGGGTCCCTTCAGTAACTTGTGAAGAAACACAGTAAAACTCTCACAGAAGGTCCCAAAGAGGAGCCCCAGGACCAGCACAAAGGTTGGCACAGTCCCCAGAGAGGGCCAGGGGGTCCCTGCTGCCCCTGTAGCAACCAGGTCCTGTCCAAGACTGCAGTCCCTGGCTAACCTGGCCCAGTTAAGGATCTGCCTTACCCAAAGATAGGCCTGGCCTCTGCCCTCGAGCCTGGGAGGTCATCACTACGCCCTGGAATGTCCTGCCTGTTAAGAATATCCTTGTCAGCCGGGCGCGGTGACTCACGCCTGTAATCCTAGCACTCTGGGAGGCTGAGG
>CAUYRT010024569.1:0-25735 GCA_963574885.1 Lepilemur ruficaudatus
GGTTGCTCTCCACTGAGTTTTACTTCCCTCTGTGCATTTGTGCGCTCATTGGTTAGTTTCAGTTTAATAATGAGTATATGTGGTGTTTGTTTTTCCACTCTTGTGATGCCTCATTTAGGATAATGGTCTCCAGTTTCATCCAGATTGTTGCAAAAGGTATTAATTCATCTTTTTTTATTGAGTAGTCCTTCATGGTGTTATTAATCCACTCATGAATTGATGGGCACTTGGGTTGATGCCACATCTTTGCAATTCTGAATTCTGCTGCAATAAATATTTGAGTGCAGGTGTCTTTTTTACAAAATGACTTATTTTCCTTTGGGTAAATACCCAGTAGTGGAATTGCTGGATTGAATGGTAGGTCTACTTTCAGTTCTTTGAGGAATCTCCAAACTGTTTTCCTAGAGGGTGTAGTAATTTGCAGTTCCACCGACAGTGTATAAGCATTCCTATCTTTCTGCATCCATACCAGCATTTATTGTTTTTGGACCAGATAACAAATTTAATAGTATATACTAAGAAAAAAATAGTTAAAGGGATAATGAGGAGTAAAGAGGAATGATATTTCAGATAGAGTGCCAATCAGGGTCCCAGCAGGAAAAGAACTTCACTCTCAGATGATTCAAATGAAAAGAATGCCTTTGAAATTTACAGAAGCATGAATAGGGATGCAAGGCAAAAGAGAGAAGGCGATACTACCCCAAGGTTTGAGGGAGCAAAGAGAGGAAGAAATAGTGTCACAGGGGAGCCCATTGCTGGTGGGGGCCATGCAGGAGGGGCCTCTGGAGTGGTGGGATGCAGCTACCTCTGGAGATGCAGGCCTGAACCAAAGAGGGAGTAGGGAAGCAATACTGTGCCTTTCTCTGCCCCCATCTCTGCCAATGCCAACCAGAACCCAAAAGGAAGTGAGAGGTATGGAAGGTGGTGAGGCAGAAATTTTGAGTAACAGATTTCAGGTAATTTGAGGACAGAGCCAGTGGGTTTTGCTGATTGGATATTGGGGGTGAAGGAAAGAGAAATACCAGGATGACACCCAGGTTGGGGGCTGAGCTATGGGTTGACCGGAGTTCCCATTATTGAGATGGGGACACTGAGAAAGAAGCAGGTTATGGAAGCTAAGAGTTTGGTTTGGACATGTCTGATTTGAGATTCTTGTTAGACATACAAACGAAGATGTGAGTTTGGAGCTCAGAGGATATATAAATTTGGATTCATCTGAAAATAGATGAACTTGGGTTTGGTTAAGATTACCTAGAAATGGTATGCTAGGTAACAAAGAGAGTAAAGGACACTGTTCCTAGGGCACTCCAACACTTAAAGGTCAGATCAGATAGAAGAGGTGGAGATATGTCCAGGAAAGTTGGAAGAAACTGGGAAAGGATGGTGAACTGGTAGCCAAGTGAAAAGCATTTCTAAGAAAAAAGCATAATCAGCAGTAGTAAATGTTATTGACCAGGGGATGTGGCAGCTTAGAGGTCACTAGTGACCCTGATGGAACCCTGTCATTGAAGCAGCGGGAATGAAAGCCTGATTGGAGTGACTTAGAGAGAAAATGGGAGGTGAGGAAGTGGAAAGAGGAAATACAAGCTGTTTGCTTTTTAGAGGTAGGGTCTCATTCTGTCACCCACAACTCTTAACCTTGAACTCCTGGCCTCAAGGCATCCCCCCGCTCCTCTCCTTGGCCTCCCAAAGCCCTGGAATGACAGGAGTGAGCCACCCTCAGCACTCAGGCTGTCTGTTTTAAAGAAGTTTTGTGATGAAGAACAGTGATAACTGGGGGAGAACTTGGGAGAGACATCACATGTTGTATGCTGATGGGAATGTGGTGGGAAGGTAAAAATTGATGCTGCAGAAAAGAAAGAGCATGATTGCAGAAGTAAAGTTCTTGAGGAGGCAGCCCAGGATGCACTGCAGTGATGCCATGCAGTGAGAGGTTGTCCCACATAGGCACAGGGACTGTTTGAATGCTATAACAAGAAGGAAGGCAGTCTAGACACCAAGGCAGGTGGAGTTGGGGGCAGGAAGATTGCTTCTCTTTTCTCAGTAAACTAAGAAGCAAGGTCATCAGATGAGAATTAGGTCAGCAGAGAAGGTGTTGGAGGTCTGAGGAGAGAGAATACATGAAATGGTCCCTCTTGGTGAGAGGGAAAGATAGCTTACCATAAAGATGTGGTCGGATTGTCTGACTGTGTTACAATAAATCTTAAGTGGGACCAGACAGCAGAGTAGATTTTCTCTACCTGTTCCATCCCTCCTCGTTCAGAGGCTCCGGTACAGGTGTAGGGAAGGTAGATATTGGGTTGTCCCAGAGTTTGGGGTTTTCCTGTATAATGGCTGTATGGTAGCTGACTTTTTGTGTGTAAAATGATTTGATGTTTTAATAGAGAAGTCTAGTAATAGATCATGTATTCATCATAGAAAGTAAGATGAGATTTTTAAGTGATATAAAGCATAACTTAATCTAGGACTTGATTACATTTTTATATTTGCAAGCTCTGTGGCAACTTATTTTGAAAGAGAATTTGGGCTATGTAAGGATGGCGATGCCATTTATAATGTCATTTGATCTTGAGGATTTATATTAAGAAATAAATTTTGAAAGCAAGCCTGTGAAGCAGCATATTAGTGGCTTACACACAAACATTTATATGGGTCTGCAACGTGGCTGGGCACGGGGAGCCAGGCTGAACTTGAGGCTCTTATTCAGGCTCAGATATGCTCCCTTCTAGGCTGAATTGGCTGCAGCTTCCCATGGCATGTTTTCCTCACAGCAAGGAAGGAATATGACGTGGATGCCGAGCAGGCAATGCCTCTGGAGGCCTTGGCTCAGAACTAACACACTGTCATTTCTGTCCACATCCCATTGGCCAAAGGAGGTCCCATAGCCAAGCCCTACACCAATAGGATGCAAAAATATAATCTTCCCACAATGGGAAGCACTTCAAATTACTATGGCCCAAAACAAGAACGGATTGTTTTATTATAGGATGGAATGAAGAACTGGGACAATAATCTAGATTTCTGCAGGTAGAATAAGACTTCTTAACATCATTGAGAATCATAGACTTCATGGATGATTTGTGGTTTCATGTATATGAGAATTTGATATTATACATGATATAATCTATTTAAAACCTCAGGAACTCTCTGAACTCCTTTCTGAATTCAGAATGATTACTCAGTGGTCTGAACTTCCTATGCATCCCTTTGCTAATCTCCTAAACTAGTACTGACTATCACCAAATGGACCCCAAAGTTTTGTATTTCTGAATTGAACACAAGCTTAGCCCTCAAAAAGGCAACCCTTCCTTCCCTCCTAACCTAGTTGAGTGCTTGAAAAATTTCCCCCTTTAAGATCCTTGAAATGTAGTTGTGGAAGGGTATTAGGGGTCTCAATAGGGGGAAGGAAATCCTCTAACATTGATTTATGTGAATAGCTGTACAACTTGGTAAATTTACTAATAATCATTTAATTGTACACTTAAAATGGAGTAAAGGCATGATATGTAAATTATACTTCAATAAAGAAAAAAAAACTGAAAAAAAAAAGATCCCTAAGCTCTATAAATTTAAAAGAACTCTGTTTCCTCAGGCAAGCTTTTTTATTTCACGTAGTTTCAGAATGGAGTCTGTTAGGAAATGGTCCAGGGGGTGGAGCCCTGGTTGGGGGGCTGAGAGAAGGACAGGGACTTACAAGGATGTTGCAAATGACGGCCTTAAAATACGGGTCATGAAGCAGTGGTTCATGAAGTCCTCTGAGCTGGTATCAGACCCAATTCTGTCACAGATCTTAAAGATTTAAACAAAAAGAAATGAAAAGAAAGACAGGGGGAAAGAAAGGTTTTCTTTGAAGTCACAGAGTCATTTACTTCTGAAAGCAAAAGTGTTGTAGTGTTGTTCTTGCCTCTTAGCAAAGTACTTTTCATTGATTCATCACTTTATTGCTTTTCTGTCTTCTCAGAACTTGAATAGGGACCTCCTTCAGTGGTGGGTAATCTTTCTTCTTGACTGTTTCCAGAGACCTTGCTCTTTTCATCCTTGTTCACAGTTTCCTTTAATTTCTTTTGATTCTGTTATTTGATGCTCTTTACTATGGTTGAATCCTTGAAGCTAACTTCAAGCTCTGCTTAATGTTTTTAAACATACACACACATTCATTTAGAGAAAAAGTAAGATGTATTTTGAAGGTCATGCTGAATCACTAAACACAGTGTTGGGTATTTTGATCATCTTTCCTTTTCAGTGGGAAATTTTAGCTTCCTGGACTCCATGTGTTCTGCAGAAGTACTTAATTGTGAAAACTCCTTCAAACCCTATGTTTACACTACCAAGTGCAAAACATCCCACTTCTTTTTTTGGCTGTTAATTTATGGGGCAATTCCAGAATTGTGGCTTGCATTAAGGCCCTGCAATTCTTCTACATTATGATTAGTGAGAATCCTGAGGTGAAATCCTGGAACAATGCAAAGGCAAGCCAGTCAGAGACAGGAAACCTATATTTTATTCTATACTATTATTTAAGAAAATTACTTGACTTCTTATGTTTTGAAAGAAAAGGAAAGGGATGGAGTTGTGGACATTTTTAAGCCTCTTGACTTTAGATTATTTACCTTGATTTATCCTGACCTTGTTACTACTTTTTACATAAGAAAGTAATTAATTGATTATATAGACTGATTTTGTTAATCCAGTTTAGATATTAAAATTCTCAGACAAGTCACTAGATTTTCTAACTTTGTTGATTAATTTAAGGTCCTTGCCATATTAAGAATTTGCATGAATAAAATTGTTATTTAGCTTCCCTGAGCCATCCAAATATTAGGAGGATATTTAATTTAGTGAGCATGTATTGTCTTCACCTAAGTGGAAAGGATTGTTCCTCCTCTATTATCTCCCTCAGGGCATAACTTCTTGAAGGTAGATGTATTATATTCAATTAATTTCCAATATAATATCCTAGGACAGTTTTATTAACTCAGTGGTTATTCAACTAATAATAATTAAATGCATTTTTCAGACTCAATCACTGATCACTTGGTAGTAATTACCACAATAGAACCATAATATTGAGTCAGAAATAACTGTTTGACTTCATCTGGATTAAATTAATAGGGTTTACTATGCAATTCAATGGATAAAGACAAGGATAAATGCCTTTGGGGCAAAATTGCATGAAATGATTAAAGAGAGAAATGCTGACCTTTATTTTAAACTGTAATAGCTTTACAATCTAGTCTCTTCACCAATAATTGTTAATTCCCAATATTTTCCAATCCTTCTGGGCATATTAAAAAAGGAAAGCTTGTATTTTAAAAGAGATTTTTCTTCTGGCCCCAAACAAGAATATAAATAAGGAATCTGAGTCTAATTATCCAGCATTACATTAGTCCCCTAAGAAGAAAATAAATGTAAAGTTTAAAAACATGTTTAATGTTTTAGTCTTAAGACCTAGAAAAAGCCACATTTCTCATTAGTATAGAAAACACATATATAGTGGGCATTGTTATTACTTCTTTTAAATTTTGAATTTAAATAGACCTTCCTTTTCTTTTCCTCTTCCTTCTTCCCCTTCCTTTCCTTCCCTTCCAAACAACTCAGTCCTAAAGCCATGAATTGGGGCAGAGTAAAGTAAGCATCTGTCCCCAAAGGAAAGAGCACAGTGGCCCAGAGCAGGATGTCAGAGCTCAAATAGAGCAAGAGGGTGACTACTCAGTAGGGCTGCCCCATGGGGGGTGTCAGAGCCTGAGCCGGATGAGAAGAGTGTTCACAGAAAGGGCCCTGTGCTGTGGGATGTCAGAGCCCAAACAGGGTAAAGAGGGCACCCAGGCATGGGGGCTTCCCAGCACAGAGTGTTGTATTGCAGGGACAGAGTCCCACTATGTTGCCCAGGCTGGCCTCAAACGCCTGGGCTCAAGTGATCCTCCCGCCTCATTCTCTGGAGGAGCTGGAACTACAGGTGTGTCACCACACCTGGCTTTTAGCACAGAGTGTTAAAGCCAATGGTGTAACTCTCTGTCTGAATCTGAAGTCCTGTGAACCCAGGGCAGGGGGAGCAAGAGAGGAATGGTGCAAGTCCCAGAGTCCACAGGCTGGGAAACCTGGAGTTCTTGTGCCTGAGGGCAGGAGAAGAAGGATGTCCCAGCTCCAGGGCAGAGAGGGGCAGTTTGCCTTTCCTCTGCCTTTTTGTTCAATCTGGGCACCTAGCCGATTGGATGGTGCCGGCCTACATTGAGGGTGATCTTTCCCATTGACTCACACTCCAATCTCCTCTGGAAATATCCTCACAGACACACCCAGAAATAGTGCTTCACCAGCTATTGCGATATCCCTTAATCCAGTCAAGTTGACACCTAAAATAAACCATCACACCTACCAAAAATGCGTCACCTGAATGTGATCCTGAAGAAACATCAGACAACCGCAAATTAAATGACATTTTACAACATAACTGGCCTATGAAAAATGTCTAGGTTGTGAAAGTGAAAGACTGAGGACTCCTTCCAGACTGAAGGAAACTGAAATGACAACAAAATGTAGTGTGTGATTCTTAACAGGATCCCTTTGCTATAAAGCACACAATTAGCATGATCAGCACAGCTTAAATGGGGTCTGAGGGTTAGAAGTTAGTAATGTATCCATGTTAATTTTCTGACTTTGATGTGTATATTGTGTTATGTAAGAGAATCTGCTTGTAGGGAAATAAGCATGAAAGTATTTAGAAGTGCTAAGACATCAAGTCAGCAAGTCACTCTCAAATTGTCAAGAAAACAAAAAGTTTTCTGCCCTGCTCTGACTTGCAACTTTTCTGAAAGTTTAGTACCATTCCAAATTTTAAAATATATTAAAAATAAATCTCAGCTGGGCGTGGTGGCTCACGCCTGTAATCCTAACACTCTCGGAGGCCAAGGCGGGAGGATCGTTTGAGCTCAGGAGTTCAAAACCAACCTGAGCAAGAGTGAGACCCTGTCTCTACTAAAAAAATAAAAGAAATTAGCTAGACAACTAAATATATATATATAAAAAATTAGCCAGGTATGGTGGCGCATGTCTGTAGTCCCAGCTACTTGGGAGGCTAAGGCAGTAAAATTGCTTGAGCCCAGGAGTTTGAGGTTGCTGTGAGCTAGGCTGATGCCACGGCACTCTAGCCCGGGCAACAGAGTGAGATTCTGTCTTAAAAAAAATAAAAAATTAAAAAAATAAATAAATCTCATTATTCAATTTGTATTGTCCCCACTTTTCATTTTTGTATTCTCAGTATTATACAAAATGCATCTACAACTTCTCAGAAGTAAAGGCTGCATCTCAACCCTCTCTGCATCTGCAAAGTACACAGAACACACAGACACTCAACAGTGTTGCCTGGACTGAGAATGAACACCTACAACCCCATCGGCCTCCTTATTTACATTTTGAATTATTGTTACGTTTTCCTATCAACTTCAATGATGCTACTGGAAAAATGTATTATATTAAAACTTCAATGCCTCTGAGCAACATTTCTCTTATTGCCTCAGATTGAATCTCATTTAACCCCATCCCATGCCCCACATAAAATTAAATCATAAAATGCATATCCTAAACAATAAAACTCTTTATTTTGGTACCACTTTGTCATTTTATTGTTGTTCTTGTTTAGATTTTACTTTTACGATATTTTTTCTACCCTATCCACCTTCTTATACACACATACGGTCCTCCATTTGCCTAAATTCAACTTCCACATAACCTTTATCATTTTACGTACATTATACATTCGGGCCCTTAAACTAGCAGTTGTAGGCCACATTCTGAATTTTTTCCTTGGCATCCAGACAAGCGTTTTGAGCCATGATGTGGGAGCTGCCCTTGGTCCAATCAGCTGCTCTTTTTGGCCAGCACAGCCATCTCTGTCAGTGGGGAGTGCTGTGGAAAGGGTCTGACTGTTTTATTATATCTTGCCATTAATGTTTTATAAAAAGTAGTGGAAAATGAGAAAATGGAATGGTTGATACTAGTGAAAAATGTAAGTTTCATAAAAGTAATACTATTGAGGGACAGAAACGGGTGGATGTGCCAAAGCCATAGATCTTCATCCTTATCAGGGTTCACTGGACTTAACCCAGGTGACAGCGTGTTCTATTGTGGGGGAGATCAAAATTAAAGAACATATATGACACGTTAGAAATACATCTTCAAAGACTGAGTCTGTTGGTATAATTAGACTTATACTTTGTATGTTTGAATTCAATTTTCATACATGTTTTCAGGAAGGCCTGAAACATGTATATACATACATGTAGTAAGCCAACTGCCTATAGGTTTCATGAGAGAAAAAGTCCAATCCTCTCCTTAAAATTCCAGGGTTGTCCTTCTCAGCAGCCATGGCCTGGGGATAGGCGGGACTGTTGAGAGCCAACATTCAGGTGGCCAAGACAAGCACTGTCACCTCAGCAGTGACGTTGGAATCACAGACCTCCCCACCAACCCCATAAATCTCATTTATGGATTTCTAAGAGAAAAGACCATCATTTTTTGTTTTTTTGGCTGTGGTCCTGGTTAAAGCCGAGATTGTCATAAATTTGTATGTAAGTTTTTTCACTTGGGTTCAAAATTCAAACTTAATTCTAAGGGCTGTGTCTTATGTTTCTTTTCCTATTTTAACATAAAATATTTAGAATTCAGGTCAATAAAAGACGGAGGAAAAAGTGGAGGAGAAGGAAGAGTAGAAAGAAAAAGAGGAGGGAGGCGGGGAGGAAGAAGAACAAGACAATAAAGAGGAAGAGAAAGAAAAAAAGAAAGAAAGAGAAAAGGGAAATGGAAACGGAGTGGAGGAAAGGAGGCAAGTGCTAGTAAGAAAGATAACAAAGGAAAGAAGGCTGCCACTGCTTGGGGAGTACAGATTGGACTTCACGACCTCTGGATCTGGTCACCAATTTGGAGTGTTCCTTCTAATTTCGCCTCTTTTTTCTTCCTATTTCCTTCAGTATTAAAGGGTCAAGAGCACGTGGTCAGGGGCCTGGTCATTGGGTTCTTGTCCACTTTCCAAGCTGCCGGGGTTAGTTAATGAGAACAATAATATATGCATTTGTATCTATAGTGTATCTCACTTTCTGAAGCACTTTTTGGGGGAACATTTTTTCTTTGTGGAAACTGAGACTTAATAGGGTTTAATAAAAACACAAAAAAATTTTTTTAAATAGGTGGGAGGTAGTGTGTGAATGTCAGATTCATCGCGAGTCTCTAGCCTTAAAACTCAGAGCCCTGGGTTTTCTGTTTTTCTTCCCACTCCACAGTATCTCAGGATATTACTGTATGTTCAAAGTAAATAGAAAATCAATAGTTTTACTTAACCATAAGTAGAGAAACTATAAAGCTTGTTTCTATGGCTATGGATAGATAACCCTTATAAAATTAAGAAATTAAACCACTGCGAACACCATATACAGAAAGAGATATATGCTATATGACATGCCAAAGTTTATTTCTGGATGGTGAAATTTTAGGCCATTTGTCTGTTCTTATATTTTCTAAATCTCCTACGATGAACATGCATCACTTTTACAAATAAATGGTGGGGGTTTTTTTTGCTTTAAAGAGTCTAAAACAAACACAGGAAACATGTAAGCAAATTTTTTTAAAAAAACTCTTAACCTCTGCCCTTTTTCCTTTATACACATACCAGGAAATACTGGAGTAATATTCAATAAACAACATAAAATGACTGTAAGTAAAATCAATAATAATAGTAATAACTCTGAAATTAAGAAAAGTTTTATTTACTTCTAGGATAAAAATATATAAGCAACTCCTCTGATTATACATTAGTTATACACCAGTTGCCAAAGCATTGTTACCTATTTAATCTAGAAAAATAATAATATTTTGCTATTCTCCCCCTTTAAAGATTTCCAAGCCGTGGTAGACAATAAGCAGCCCCACAAATGCAAAATAGCTATTCCTGGAGGATCAAATATTAGCCAGCCTCAGGGTCCATAGGATCAAGGAGCAGCAGTCTAAAACTTGTTTTTGTATTTACTCAGAGGATATTGCTGAGGATTTATTATTTTGCAATACCATCTTTATGAAAAATTCTTCACTGGCTTCTTAGTATCAGGAATGGTTTTGCTGCTTCTTTGTTGGTTTGGGGCCTATTTCTCCTGCTGTATTAGCTACTGAGAAGTTTAGAGCAGACTTTGTAGCCAACATAAGCAAATAGACCCATCCTTCCAGCACACATTTCATGTAATAATGTAACTCCTAGCTTCATTTGCATCTTCCTACTTCCATTTAGAGTTCTGGTGCTCTCATCTAGTTGTTTTCAATTTTATTTATATCTTCATATCATGTATATTTTGATAAATAATCCTAAATCCTTTCCAGGATAAGGACTATAAATACACTTGCCATTGAGTTTAAATAAATAAATGCATAAGTATATACACACATACACACATTCATACATATTCTAATTGTGAATATGTGAATTGTGAATCTTTGACTGTGTCAGTTATTATGTTTGTCATACAATGTCTACTTACCACAAGTAATACTCAACATATAGTTTAAATATACTATCCTAAATTCTTGTCCTTTATAATCTTTCCAGCCCATAGATCTTAATATGTCATAAACAATCAGTGGCTGCTGATGGGACTGCAAACTAATACAACCTCTGTGGAAAGCAATATGGAGATACTTCAAAGAACTAAAAGTAGAACTGCCATTTGATCCAGCAATCCCATTACTGGGCATCTACCCAAAGAGAAAAACGACATTCTATAAAAAAGATATCCGCACTTGAATGCTTATAGTGGCACAATTCGCAATTGCAAAGATATGGAAACAACCCAAGCGTCCATCAATACATGACTGGATTAATAAAGTGTGGTATATGTATACCATGGAGTACTATTCAGCCACAAAAAAACAATGGTGATCTAGCACCTCTTGTATTATCCTGGATAGAGCTGGAGCCCATTTTACTAAGTGAAGTATCACAAGAATGGAAAAACAAGCACCACATATACTCACCATCAAATTGGTATTAATTGATCAACACTTACGTGCACATACAGTAGTAACATTCATTGGCTGTCGGGCAGGGGGGAGGAGGAGGGGATGGGTATTTTCATACCTAACGGGTACAGTGTGCACCGTCTAGGGGATGGACATGCTTGTAGCTCTGACTTGAGCTGGGCAAAGGCAATATATGTAACCTAAACATTTGTACCCCCATATGCTGAAATTTAAAAAAAAATCAGTGGCAAAGTCATTTATGTCATTTATATCCAAAGTAACTGCTTTAGGATCTAAATTCAACAATATGATCTTTGGCCTCACTGGACTGATTCACACATCTTAGTATGTTAGCAAAATTGTTAGATTGCCCCCAAGAGGAAACATCCTCCCTCAAGGTACTATTTTTTTTTTTTTTTGAGACAAAGTCTCACTCTGTCGCCCTGAGCTAGAGTGCAGTAGCGTCATCATAGCTCACTGCAACCTCAAACTCCTGGGCACGAGTGATCCTCTTTCCTCAGCCTCTGGAATAACTGGGACTACAGGCACAAGCCACCATGCCCAGCTAATTTTTCTATTTTTTTGTAGAGACAGGGTCTTGTTCTTGGTCAGGCTGGTCTCAAACTCCTTAGCTCAAGCAATCCTCCTGCCTCAGCCTCCCATAGTGCTAGGAGTACAGGCGTGAGCCACCACTCAAGGTATTTTCTGACCATAAAAGCACTGATGATTTGTTTTCGAAGTTGGAGGTGGGGAAAGAGAGGGTTGACAGGAGGGAAACAGGGAGAAAGAATAATTCTGCCATAATTCTAACTATCTGATCATACAAAGATATGTGTAAATATTTCCAGTTTCTGAAAAAGAAAATCAGATGCAAGTTAGGTAATGATAAAAGTTATATAGCGTGTTTGCCATATTAAAGAGTCAATGAATGTGAACATGGGACTGAGAGCAGGGAGACCACATTTTCTCAAAAAATTTCAAATAGAGACAAAAAAACAAAAGTGTGTCTGTGTGTGTGTGTGTGTAATAAAGTAATATCAGAGGAGACAAGGATCACAACAGAAAGTTAAAATTTGCTGTAAAGGAAAGCCCTCCTGATTAAAAACAAAATAAGGACACCAGACGTGGTGGCTCACACCTGTAATCCTAGCACTCTGAGAGGCCGAGGCGGGAGGGAGGATCGTTCAAGGTCAGGAGTTCGAAATAAGCCTGAGCAAAATTGAGACCCCATCTTTACTAAAAACAGAAAGAAACTAATTGGACAACTAAAAATATATAGAAAAAATTAGCCAGGTATGGTGGCGCGTGCCTGTAGTCCCAGCTACTCGGGAAGCTGAGGCAGGAGGATCACTTGAGCCCAGGAGTTTGAGGTTGCTGTGAGCTAGGCTGATGCCACAGCACTCTAGCCCAGGCAACAGAGTGAGACTCTGTCTCAAAAAAAAAAAAAAAAATAAGGAAGACCAAGCTTGATGTTCATGAAAAAAAATTTTTCTAAGAAAAATAAGATTTTGATTTTTAAAACTTTGGTGATTACTTCTATGTGGAGCTAACAGTTGGTAGATTTATTACCAACCAGTCATCACTTGCAACAAGTATGCTTTCGAAATGACCCAACTCACAGGGAATATAAAATTTTGATCCAAATCAGCTGCTTGAGATGTAGCTCAGGAACATTTCCAAGGGAAACTGCTGATATTGCAGGTAAGGTCATCTGCTTATATTTCCAAAGCCTCAAAAGCTGTTTTTTGGGGGAGTGTGTTCCTGAAATCAGAGCTTTAGGACAGGTCGTACAGAATGAATTCTCAGAGCTCAGCACAAAGGTTCCTGAACTTCTACAAAACTTGAACAGGCACAACTAAGCCCTATTTCCTCATAAATAATGAGGTACAGAGGGAAATTGGAATCCTAGAATTCCCATTCAGACATTCAAAGAAATTGTTAAAATATTCCAAGACACTGTATAAAGATATTTTATATAAAAATTTCACAACTTGTTCCACTTAGCACAGAATGAAATGAGTATAAAATTCATCTAACAATTAGAAGCTACTGGCTATGTACATAAAGAAAGTGATAGGGTCATTAAGTCACATGGCCCAGACATACAGTTCTAGAGATCTCCACCCTCTCTGTTCATAGGCTTATCCCAAAATTGCTGCACTGTTACTGTGTGCCTGGCCCCATTCTAGGCTCAACAGATACAAAGATAAACAAAACCCTGTCTTCAAGGCCCTCTAAAGAAAAAGAGAGAAGCTAATCAACAATTAAAATTCAGCAAGAGGCAGCATAACACAGTGGCTAAGAGTAAGTCACTCTTAGCTGCTCACTCCCTGGTGTCATAGGCATGTCCTGATCTGAGAAGCAAAGTGGCAGAGGGATTAGAGATGCAAAGGTATGGAATTACCAGAAAGGGCGACACATTCAGGACGAGGATTAGGGTAGTAAAGGTTGGGAGGAAGTGAGCATCAGGACCTCCAGGCAAACGCTGCTCCAGGCTACACCAGGAAGAAACTCCAAGCAGGATTCCTACAAAGAGGTCAGGAACTGCTGAAGGGAATAGAACAAAGAGCTCACTAGACATAACTAAGAATAAACAAAAAAATCTATATCGACAGATACTCTAACCCCTGGCTCTTAGTATTGACAGCCCAGCTAAGATCAGAGCAAAAAAATATATTATAGAACCTGGTGCAATTCCAAGAAAGGCCCTCATTGTGACCAAGCAATTTCACCAGGGAGCTGACTGAAGTGCCCCCAAAATGTGACTCCACAGGGTGGGGTTTGTTGGTCATTGTTTATACAGACCCAGAAATGTGGTGTGAGCAATACTAAGAATGTGGATTAACCTCTCTGATTTTGGCTTGCACTGACCAAAACTCATGGAAATATATAAAGTGGAATGCTAATGCATCAACTTGGAATGATAAAAACAACTTTCACTGAATTGGAATGCCAAACAATTTAATAATTATTGAGCAAATTATTTAGCAAGCCTGAGCTAAATATTTTACAAATGTTATATTTAATTATTAAAAGAACTTTACAAGGCTGATATCAAAGAAACTGTTAATGCTCATCAATATCTCTGTGTACCTCTCGGTATTCCTGCCTCCCTTACAGTTCTATTGGCCACTAGAATGTGAGCAAGGTGACATAGGTCACTAAGTGTACAGCAGGCCCTCCCTATGCTCTCTCTTTCACAAACGTGCAGCTGGAAAGCAAAGAACTTGAAAATGGAGGGGCTACAGACTGGAAGAAGAGGGAGATTACAGAGGCAAATCCGTTGCAATGAGATTAAAGCTGTTCAGCTATCTAAATACGTATTCTCAAGGGTCAGGTCTGGCCCAGAGAAGGTTCCTGCTAAGGGCCCCCAGTGAGCAGTAAGAGACAAGGAGCTGGAATGGGTCAGTCACAGGGCACAGGGAGGAGTGCCAGGGCAGAATGGAAAGAACCATTTTGGCTTGACAAATGGAGGAAGTAGACGGAGAAAAGATTGTGACCAAAGGAAAAAAAATCAGGAGTGATATTTCCAGGGATGACAAGGCTAGAGTATGAGCATACAAAGGGCTGGCAGAAGTGGAGAAGTAGAAGCTTTGAAATCATCAAGAAATTATAAAAAAGGATCTGGATGGGTCATTAAAATATCAGAATCTTAAAACCAAGTCAGGGTCTTGTATGAAACCCAAACCCATGTTTTAACATATAACATACACAAATATGGACGTCTGATGTGCTTAGAATCCTGTCTTATTCTCATTAGTGATTTTCTGCATCATACCCATGTGTCACCCATAAAACACATTTAAAAATTGAATATGGCCGGGCTTGGTGGCTCACGCCTGTAATCCTAGCACTCTGGGAGGCCAAGGTGGGAGGATCGTTTGAGCTCAGGAGTTTGAGACCAGCCTGAGCAAGAGCAAGACCCCGTCTCTACTAAAAAAATAGAAAGAAATTAGCTGGACAACTAATGTGTGTGTGTGTTTATATATATATATATATAAACATTAGTCGGGCATGGTGGCACATGCCTCTAGTCCCAGCTACTCGGGAGGCTGAGGCAGTAGGATTGCTTGAGTCCAGGAGTTTGAGGTTGCTGTGAGCTAGGCTGACACCATGACACTCTAGCCCAGGCAACAGAGTGAGACTCTTTCTCAAAAAACAAAAAAAACAAAATTGAATAAACTCCCTTCCAAATAACAGACAAATAAAATGGACAGCAAGAGATCTGAAAATTTTTCAGAAAATCCAATTCTGTCACATTCTTGTGGATGTTTCTAAAGTGGTCCAATGAAGGCTTCTCAGCTTATGTCAGGGTATAGCCAGAAAATTCTTTTAATAGTATGGCCATCTTGAAGTTAATTAATGAATTTCTACTTAATCAAGTGGGACTGTCTCTGACTTTTTGTACCGTACTTATTTGAAGAAATATTTACAGACAAAAACCATCCGTACTTATAGATGAAGCAAGCAAAACTGTACTAGAAAGGACCTTCTACTTCGAAAAGAAGTTTTCCTCAACCTTTTTTGACTTTGAAACTCCTTTTAGTGAGGGCAAAATTTATCTTTCATAAAGAAAGAAAAGGCTAAAAAGGAAGTACCTCTGGAAGAGGTAATATATGGCTGAAATTCACAAACTTGGTCCTAAAACATTCCTAAGAACAGGTTTAAAGAGATATAAAGGAATTTGGAGGCCAGACGATGTGGCTCATGCCTGTAACCTTAGCACTCAGAGAGGAGCTCAGGAGTTGGAGACCAGCCTGAGCTCCGAACAAGAGTGAGACCAGGTCTCTACTAAAAATAGAAAAAATTAGCCAGGCATGGTGGCACTCGCTTGTAGTCCCAGCTATTGGGGAGGTTGAGTCAGGAGGATCACTTGAGCCTAGGAGTTTGACGTTGATGTGAGCTAGGCTGATGCCATGGCACTCTAGCCCAGGTGACAGAGTAGGACTCTGTCTCAAAAAAAAAAAAAAAGAATTTGGAGTTGTTAGAAGGGCAAAAGTCACAAAATAAAATAAGGTGAAGACCTACTGAAATCACATTTCTAGACTTAGTTTGGCTAATGTAATTATATACATCTCTCTTTGATTTTTATACTTCTTACCAACTACCAGTCTCATCTAGCACTAAACAATGCCAGATGCTTTGTTCTGTTTCTTTAATTTTGTGGAAATCCACTATTTTCACTTAACATAAAAATAGAACGACAGTGGGAATGCTATTTCTTAAAAATGTCCAAGATACTTAGACCAAAATTGTTTGAAAACTATGAAATATTGTAGTGGTGGGTGTGATATGATGTGATTTATTAGAAGGTCAAGGTCCCCAAGATAGGCGCGCGGTTTGACACTCCTTTCTTCTGCACATACAAGATAGTTCTTCCTTGACCTCAGGCCTGGTTCTCCGGAACAGTCTGATATGCCCCGCCTCTGTGCTGATTAATCATGTGGATTACACATCAAATGTGATGTCTCTTCTGGTCTGCCTACAATGATGGAAAAGACACAACTACATGTCAGAAGAGACAGGAGGACTCAGGATAGGTGAGCTGCACCTGTGTCACATTTTTCAGCATGATAATTTATCTGTTTTGTGATTCGATAATTTTATGGGGTTGGGTGTTGGCAAAGGTGTGCTGCTGAGTGGGTGTGATCTGAGGCATGTCAATTTGACTTCCTCAGTCTGATCTATAACTGGCATTGGAGACTGAATCTGCACCATCTTCCTCTGTGCCCTCCTCTTTTCATTCTCTTTCACACTGCATACCCTTAGTCATTTCTCACCAAGGATTGCGTTATGATTAATGAGTTCACTGACAGTCAGAAAATAAATGGACAAACTTGAGAATGAAAGCACATCCCAGACTATTCTCTTTTCATTTTGAAAAGGAGAATTAATGGAAACAAAAAAATCAATGGAAGGAAATAAAGCAAAAGTCAAAGACATTAAAATAAACAAAGCGAGTGTTTAGAGAAAACATTTTCTAATGGCTAAGTACCCTTCAACTCAGCATGAAATAAATAATATGCTACCAAAATGATGCACACAAACAAACCAAAACATCATTTCTGATCTTATCACTTCCCAGTTTGAGGCTGATCCTCCATAAACAGAACAACATCAACTCACTTCTGCCTCTAATAAATATTTCAGACTTCTATGTTTCAACTACCTAAATAATTAGCTAAAATTTTCACATTATTTGCACCTATAAAACATCTTAAACATATCATTACTTTTCTATTCTTTTGGTCAAAAATAAAATAATGTACTTGATATTTCAAAATACCTTTTACTTTATCCAAAAAACTTCAACATAACCTCAAGAAAGCCTTTAAACGACATCTATAATTTTTTGCCTAATATCATGAGCACTGAAGTATTTGATAATATTCTCAAATATCATATCTAGACCTTTAACTGTGAAAGATGCCCACAGTATATCCAATCCAATCAGTTTTTGCAAATATCATTTTCAAGTTTCCCCTACTTTTCTTTACAGAAAAAAAATCCTTCTTTAATTTTTTTTCCAGAAAATTATAGACTTATCATCGCCTTCTTCCCCTCTCCTCTTAATTGTATGGAATTTTCCAAGTGTCCTATACTGAAATTTAATCCCTCAGAATTCCCAGTTCGCCCCACATGGCTGAATGGAATGTTCGACATTTTTGTATATTATGCTTCATTAGACAAGTAATCAGCCAAAATAAACATCTATGATGTCTATTTTAAAGTTCTCTCATTTTAAGTAAATGCACACTCTAAACTTTTTAATAAACCAAACTTCTAAATATTCACTAAGAGTTTTACATTGAACATAGACTATCAAGTAAAATCATATAACACCAAATGTCCTCTATAGCATATAACAACCAGTGTTATTACAAAAGGCTATATGATCCAAGCCTGAAGGAGTCCAAAAAACTCAGAAGACAGTTGAAATCACTGAGACCATTACAACTCAAATTTGACCTTTTATTTAGTTAAGCAAATAGTCTGAAGAAATAAATGTAAAGTAGTTAATAGAGATAATGCATGACTCATAAGTACGCCAGCCAAGCACTGTTTGTGGTGTTTGCTAATCCTACTCTAGGCTAATTAACTGAAGACGTACCTGGCAAACCCAAGGAAGGCTAAAGATTAAAGGACTAAGAAGGAAAGCCTACAGCAACCCATGAAAAAAGAATAAGGAATCTGGGGCTTTTCCACCCAGGAAAGAAAAACCTGGAGGCCGATTTCATGGCAAACTTCAGTTTAAAACGACTGCTAAGCAGATCAGGGACAGACTGCTCTCCAGTGGGACAAAACTAGAAAGGATGTCACAGATTTCAACATAAGGGAACAGATACAAGACAGACTTCATAATAATGAGAGTCTGTTAAATTTTAGCTGGCACGACCCCTGTGTGGAAAGCATGTGACCCCAGGGCCTGAGGCCCTGAAGCCAGTCCCAACACACCCAAGCATGTCAGGGTGAAAACAGGAAAGCAAATTCGAAAGAGTGGAACAGGAATGTATTTCTTGACAGGTGTCTTGAGGAGATCAGGAGAATGTCACATCGAACATCACAGAGGAAGACTTCCTGAGAATTCTCTCTAATTCCTCTTTCCCCCAACAGTTCGGTCTTTCAGGCAGACTCCTGTGCTCCAGTGGGCTAAGCCCCTCTGTGGTTTCCTCCTCTCTCTCCCCATCTCCAAGGCACTCCCTCTCTCCCTCTTCATCTCCCTCAATCTCTCTTTCTCTCTCAGCCTCTTTTCCCTCTTTCCCCCCTCCCTGAGTCTCATGCTCTATCCCCCCAGGCCCTATGGGGGCATGGCACAATACTTACAGCAGGATTTGTTTAATGACACTACAATTTATACACACCAAAAGGATGGTGGTATCATGTCTGATATAAACTATCTCACAAGCCCCTATTCCCACCTTCGGAGGTAGTGGGATGGGAAGATACAAACTTGCCGGTTAAGAATAAATCTGCTACTCTGTTTTTTTCTTTCCTTCCTTCTTTCCTTCTGTTTTCCTTCTTTCCTTCTTTCCTTCGTTCTTTCTTTCTTTATTTATTTATTTCCTTCTTTCTTTCTTTCTTTCTCTTGCTTTGTCCAGGCTGGAGTGCAGTGGCATGATCATAGCTCTTTGCAGCCTCCAACTCTTGGTCTTAAGCTATCTTCCTGCCTCAGCCTCCAGAGTAGCTGGGGCTACAGTCACACACCACTACACATGGCTAATTTTTTGTTTTTTGTAGAGACAGGGTCTTGCTATGTTGCTCAGGCTGGTCTTGAACTCCTGGCCTCAGGTGATTCTGCCTCAGCCTCCCAAAGTGCTGAGATTATAGGCATGAGCCACCACACCCAGTCAGTTATTTTGGTTTAAACAACCTCTTCCAGGTAAGTATGCAGTTGGTTCAAAGTTCAGACTCTAAAGATTGTCTCCCCTCTCTTATTCTTTACCTCCTCTCTCGAAAAATGGGGACTTACAGGTAGGGCAGAGATTACATGTCTCTGGGAGTGGCTGAGGGGGACAGTTTACCCCAAGACTGGCTTCCTCAGACATTTCCCCTGCACAACCTGGCCATACCCTGCTGGTGGCATTTGTGGTCAGTTCTTTTGGCAAAGCTGAGGGTCTCAGGAGCCTTTGCCCTTGTTAAGTGGCCCACTTTAGCCCAGGCTGGCCCTGCAAATCCTCTGGTTTTTTCCTAAATATTTACTGAAAGTCTTACATTGAAAATAGACTATCAAAAAAATCATATAATACCAAATGTCCTCTATATCATATAACAGCCAATGTTTCATGGTTTTAATTCCTGCATCAAGGCACATAAGAATTTCTGGATCCTTCCACGTCACAAAAGCTAATGGTTTCTTGGGGCTCTATATTTGATCCTCTCCCAGCTCAGATGGTACCTTCAGCCATTTCTAATTCACTGTCTGGGTGGTTCCATATTGGATATCGTGAGTCTCCTGGAAGATTTGCAATTTTCCTATACTGTATCTAGGGAAACTAGAAGCAAAACTCCCTTCCTCTTGGAATAGACCCCTGAAAAAAGACATGGTTATGTTTTAACTCCATCTCTCCTTTGACCATGAAGTCATGAGGAGAAAATCAGGGTCCTCTCACTTGAGTACTTACCCCCTGCCTCCCGCCACACTCTGCTTTCTATCCTCATCTTAGATGTAGAATGTGTGAGGCTGTCTGTCTCTCCTTCCTGCCCATCCCCTTCACACATACCATATAGCTTCCTGGAAACTAGAAGTAATATCTGTTTTCTCTTTCCATTGGATGGGATATCCTGATTGTCTTTATTTCCTTCGGAACTTCCTTGACCTTGCCTTCCCTGGGAAATAAGCCTTAATGGTGAAGGATGGAAGAGGAAGAGGAATTAGAAAAAATAAAAATTATATCAGTCTTTAAATAGCATTCCCATTACATACTTCTGTAGTCAATTTATCTCTACTTACAAAGGCATAAATAAAACAGGAAAATGTTTAACTTTTTCCTAACCCCTGCCTTCATCCGTACTCCATATTTCCCTTTCCCATCACTCCATGACAACCTGGGCAGATTGCATCACTTTCACTCTTGGTTATTAAAAAACAATCTAAAACTTCCATGTTAAGCTCTATTAAAATTCTGTCTCCTCTTACTCCCACCACTCCAGAGAAGACTGGAGGACCCTGACTGCTTAAAGTGAGATGGGGTTGGGGAAGTGCTGGCTTTGAGACACCCCTTCTCCCTCCCCCCGGCCTGGATCCTCCAGTATCAGAGGAGGGAAGAAGGGGAAGGAAAGGGACAGGATCTCTCCACCCAGAAGGCTCAGTTGTGGCTCTCTCTCTGCCAGCCGTTCTGCTTCTCCAGTGAACCCTGGGTGTGAGAGCCAATCTCTCCAGTCCCCTCTAGGGCAGCACAGTGGGAGCCAGTCAGAGGGTCTGGGGCACTGCCGCACTGTGCAGTTCCCTTACGTAAAAGATTCAGCTCTGGCTGGCCCTCTTCCACCCACTGTCTCAACTATCCCCATTAATACACCCCAAGTCATGGTGCACAGTCCTGGGACAGGAAGGAGGTGTCACAGCAAGGCGGCTCGAAGGCAGCAGCCTTCCCTACGTCCTCTTGTGCTGAGGAATTTCTTACACCCTGGCTATGCCACATAATGGGCAGGCAAGCTGGCTATTTCCATGCAGCCTCTTCGCTCTGACCAGCCGTCTCTCCCCAGCTTTCGTCTTCTCTGCTCTCATAGGAACAGGTAGTCTAGCAATCCTGCTGCCTAAGCAGAGATCAAACCAGAGGCAGTCCTCAAAAACCATTTTCGTGGAGCCTCTTTCTTCACTTGGCAATGGAAGTAGGAAGCTGCCCTTCTGCAATGAAAGGGGGAAGTCATCCCACCCTATTCTCCTCAGACTTCTTTTATAAATCAACAATAGGGTGTTAAGAGTCAGGGGATGTGATTGGGGACTGCTGTCCAGTTCTTCAGCCCCTTAGGAACACTTTGGAGAAATTGTCAGACATAGCCAGACGTGGTGGCTCATGCCTGTAATCCTAGCACTTTGGGAGGCTGAGGCGGATGGATCGCTCAAGGTCAGGAGTTCGAAACCAGCCTGAGCAAGGGCGAGACCCCATCTCTACTAAAAATAGAAAGAAATTAATTGGCCAACTACAAATATATATAGAAAAAAATTAGCCGGGCATGATGGCACATACCTGTAGTCCCAGCTACTCGGGAGGCTGAGGCAGGAGGATTGCTTGAACCTAGGAGTTTGAGGTTGCCGTGAGCTAGGCTGACGCCATGGCACTCTAGCCCAGGCAACAGAGTGAGACTCTGTCTCAAAAAAAAAAAGAAAAAGAAAAGAAAGTGTCAGACCCCAATTACTGTTTTGAGCCCCGGGCCCTGCATCAAATACAAGGCAACAGAAAAAGTCCCCCCTGCCTTCCTGTCATTCTTGTAATTTAATTTTCCCCATCCTGCTGCAATCCTTTTCTTCTTAATTTTTTGGAAACAAATGGACTCTCATTTTCCATGCTAGATAAAATGAATTCTGATTAGCAATCACTGCAATGCACTACATGAAATTTCAAGATCCCTTCTAAAGATCCTATAATTCATAAAAACAAGGAAAGATAAAGCAAGTTACATTTATGAATCCAGGTAGATGATTAAAACTAATTGATTATCCTTATTTCTGAGTGAATCAAATTTTTTTCCAAAAGTTGATCTTTTATTGACCAAATACTTGTTTTCTACAAGTTAGCAGTAATTGATTCATTCATTTTCCCTTCCTTCTACTCCATCTTCTGTTCAACTTTATATTATCTTGATCAGTAACTTTATTCCAAAACAGTTTCTGCCAATAAATTTGGCCACCATATATGCTATTTGTAATTTTACTAAATAGATGCATTTAATCTGAGCAGGATTTGGATTTTACAATTGTGTCAATATACAAAGCTCTAGTGATATCCAAGAATCTTTGCCCTGAAAGGTTTTTGGATGTGTGTGTTTAGGTAGTTTACACCCTTTAAAAAACAACAAAAGAAAAACTTCTTAGGACCTTTGCAAAAGCATGAGTTTAATAGTAAAATGCTGCCTCCTTCTGGATAAATTATATTAAGCATGACAAGCTTGTAAAACTACTGCAGATGTATATTATTTTATGGAAAAAATTTTAAGAGAATTTTTTAAAGAAAATTTAAAGATTCTTTAAATTAAAAAAATACAATTAGAAGGCTTGAGTAAACTTTGAAAGATGACCTTGATTCTGTCTTTGAGGAAGTAAAACACCTAAATTATCTATCCTTCTTTTAAAGATATCTTAATAGTAATGAGGAAGTAGGAAATAGATGATAAAATCAGAATTAGCATAATTTTCATTTTCACATCAGGCCACTTTACTTAAAACTTGTAAACATTCAATTGGAATTGTCATTTATGCATGCACACATATTAATACTACGTGCTTAGAGAAGTGAGTCTGTATGTATGTGTGTGTGTTTTAATAAATCCAATGAAATGCCTAGGTTCTAGTCTTAATTCTATAGCCAGTAGCCATGTGAATCTGGACAAACCACTTAATCTCTGTGAGTCCCAGCTTCCTCATCCATAAATTGAGGATAATAAACATCATTATTGACCTCAAAAACCATTTGTGAAGCTCACTAAAATCAACAGAGCACTATGTGAAGGAATAAACTTATTTCCTATCTTTAGGGTTTAAATAGTCACATGCCTGAAGTGAAATAGCAGAACTAGATTTGTGACCAACAAGAAGAAAAATGCTGATGATGTCCTATTTATTGAATGACCACAGCTAGCTTGGTTGCACTCAAATCGATCAACTCTGCTATCTAGAGTAAAGAGATGGGGAAGGAGGTTACAAATAACCCCAGACCACAATTATACAAAAGTAAAATCCACTCTCAATCCTCCAGGGGTGATTTACTTGACAGAGCCAAAAGAACAGGTGAGTCTAACCAAAACTGATCTGGTCGAGTACCCTAGAGAGAGCCCTGTTTGCTCAGCCTTATACTTGAACCAGCATTCCCAGACTCTGCCTAGAGCGTTGACCCTGGATGATCAAGTGCTGACTTCCCTGGCTATACTAAAGGGACTTTCAGGATTCCCTGAGGATCCCTCCACCAAAGCAGTACTAACTAAAATCAATACCAGCTAAGAAACCAAAGGATACTCCAAATGCTCAATCCCTACTCAGCATCTCTCTAGTGGGCATGCTATTTAACCACTCTGTGCCTCAGTTTTGTCTACAAAACAGGTGCAATCATAGAACCTACCTCGTTAGGTTGTTGTGAAGATCAAGTGAGATAATACGAGTCCTCAGAACATTGGCTGGCATACAAGCATTGAATACATGTTAGCTGCTGCTGTTAATGCCACTATTATTATAATCGTGCTAATGTGTTTGTCCATGACCTTCACTTATATCCCAAAAGTTGATAGTTAAATCCTCTGGTCATCAATATCTAAAACTTGCTCCTATACTAGATAACTAACATTCCATATATACTTTTCTTGTTTTTCAATGACAAAATAATAAATTATAACTGCTAGTGCTATTTGGTGGCATATTAGTCAAACCAAGCAAAAATTCTTTGTTTTGTAGCCATATAAACAAATGACCTTGCACATTTCAGGCTGCTAAACATTTTTTTTAATTAGTCATAATATAATGTTTTTGCTATATTGCCATTAGAAATAAGCTAGTTACTGTCACAAACATATAGTTGCTGTAAAAATATCTTTATACATTATAGGTTAAAAATTTAAAATTATCCCCATAAAATTAGATAGAGCCTGCGCGCTATTGAAATGAGTATTAAACAATTTATAATGATGACTTTTATAGTCTGAATTATATATAAATATTATTTTTATTTTCTTACATGTGTAATTCATGAAAAAATTGTTTATGTTCAACAGTGAGTTGTCATGTAACATAGTGCTTCTTAAGTTATGTGATACTAAAGTTCCAATTAAAAAGACATTTCAATCCATCACAAACCATTTTGTATATTTTTTAAATGTTGTATAAATTGTAAAAAATTTGAATTGTTATAAAATAATAACATAGCATCCAAAAAACAGGGCTAGAAATTATATTATTAAAGCAAAGAAACAGAATTATTATATAAAATTCATATAAAATGTTCTAAATGATTATTTTCAATTTCTGATCTCATCGGTGTGTAGGAAAAAGAATCAAAATATGCTATGAACAACTGCTATAACATAGTCTAACTGGTCTAACATCATTTTGACCAAGGTAGAAAGGAATTTATAGAATACTGTAGTAGTACTACTCCAGTATATGCTCCTAATCTACATTATTTTATTGAAGCCTTCAATTAAAATGATTTATTTTGAATTTTAAAATATTATATCAATTTTGTGACTTAGATAAATTAAAAATCAAGATTTTTTTTTTTTTGCTTTTGAATAGCTAACACATTAGAAGAATTTGTTCAATAGAATAGGTATTATTTTCTAGTTTGGAGTAAGAAGAATATTAGGAAACAGCATTTAATATTATACAGAGAGTCAGGAGCAGTTTAAAATAAATGTTCTCATAAGGTTAGTAATGATTTAGCCTACATATATACACTCACAGTCTGCAAACTATGTCAAATTTTATCATCTGTTTCTGGGATGATGCAAAGTTTGTATATGCTTGTTTTCAATTTCTGTACTTATTTTAACCAGAAAATACAGTATATTAAAATGTGCCCATGAACTACATTTTGAATAGGACTGTCTAATATTGACCAAGACAGTAAGAAATATCCTGGTCACGATCTACTATGGTAATTACAATAACAGGTATGAATTGAATGAATTTCTAAAAGAATTTTATTTAAAGCACATTATTTATTTGAAAATATCTTTATATCAATAAAGTGACTTAGGTAAGTTAAATATCAAGACTTTGTTTTTTTCTGAATTTTCCTTCAATAGCTACACTGTCTAGGGAATCTGATCAAGAAAAAGGTCTTGTTTTCTAGTCTAAAGGCTCAGATGGTATATGTTGGCCAAGACATTTAATGTTGTATTAGACACATATCATGAGCAGTTTAAAAGAAAAGGTATGATCAGTAGTTAATTAAATGTTCAAGTCAAATTTTATCATCTTGTCTGAGAAAATGCATTTCATTCCAGGAAAGGTATGCAGCCCTGGCATCATGCTTCCTGACAATAGCACCACCACCCTCTTCTCCACCTTCCTGGTGACAGGCATTCCTGGGCT